>JAQIYI010001364.1:0-12249 GCA_034700265.1 Polyzonium germanicum
CGCAGCGACCCGAGCGGCCGCAAGGTTTAGTATGAAAAACGGGACCCCCGCCCCTCACTACTGAAACCGGTTTGAGTATCCAGACCTGTATGTACGACCGTGATGTCAACAAAGCGTGGGAAACACGTGTGGGCAAGTTGCCAAAAGTTGCATCATGTGATTTTCATACCGCGTTTTACGAATTTGCGTCGTCGCTTTTGTTTTTAAACAGGTAAACAATGGCCTAAACAGTAAACACGCGCAGACACGATGGACAAGAACAACGACAGGCTTAATGCCGGTGGCGACGTCATTTTCACCCGCAGGAGATGCGTCTTGGATGACGATGAATGCGACAGCAAAAAGCCGAGATTGACCGCCTCTGGAACGCCAAGTAGGCCTACTTACGGTGACACTAGAGTGGATGTCGCGAAACCGACAACTGTCGTCATCAACCCGGGTAAGTCGAACCACCTCTCCAGCAATTACCGTAGCATAGAACGTTCGACTTAACGAGGTTTGAACTAACAACCCTTGCGAGAATATCACTACGTCGCAGTACTGAACGGCAAGCAATTGATTATACAATTTAATTGCACACGCTATGGCATGACGTCATCTCCTTTATTGTGCGCGCATATAATTGATATGATAATGAGACTAATCACTACCGGTAGTTAGATAGGCCTACGCCTGCACTGTTGTTGTCATGGCAACAATGTGGGCTGAATGCCGTTCGGTGCTGCGATTGACTGTCTCGCTAAGCTGAACGTCACGCTCACGCGTATAGCGACATTTTCGACATGATACGTAATTGGAGCTATATACATGTAATAAATGTATAAGGCCTAGGTTACCTGCAGATTGAAGAAGAATTCAAATTTTAAGATGGTGGCGATCATAAAGATGGCGGCTACTTCGACGAAGATCTGGACGACACGTTGCTAAGTATGGTGCTCGAATGCGACAGTCCGTGGCCGGCGTCTTCGCCGAACACGTTCGAGGACAGGAGCAGCAGCTGCAGCAGTGTGCTAGAATTCACGACGGTTGCCAGCGACGGCGGAACGGTGGCGGCCAAGGTCATCAAGAGGTCGTCGATGATCGGTGGCCAGGACGCCAGCCTGGAAGAGTCCGGCGATGAAATGAAACTCGTCGACGCCAAGCGGGTCAAGACAGAACACCGGCCAGGAGCTACGACTCAGATGGTGGCCAACTTTTTGGGAAATGCTTTCAAAACAACTGTCAATCCAAACCAGGCACTTGCGATGAGCAAGCAACAGGAGGAGATGGAAGTGGCCATGGCCGAAGCGGCTTTCCTGTGCGATCTCAGCGGCCAGACGCAAGACGCCCCATCCGTGAAATCAACATCCTCGGACTTCTACGGTCTTCCAATGGCCGTCAAAGATCTCTTGAATAAACATAAGGGGATCGACAAGTTGTACGGTACATGTGATATTTTCTACGAAGAACTTCTAAAACTAGACTATTCTAAAGTCTAAAATATGTAGGCTAAGCTCACCTTGGAAACGAGTTTCTGGATTTTTACCTGTGGTCTAGACTGGCAAGACGAGTGTCTCCGGCTGCCCGCCATCGCCCAACGACGGAATCTCGTCTATTCGCTTCCGACGAGCGGCGGGAAGACTCTGGTCGCCGAGATCCTAATGTGGAGAGAGGTTCTGTGCCGGCAGAAGGACGCTCTGCTCATTCTGCCCTACATATCCATCGTCCAAGAGAAGGTGCGACTCGAATCGGCGATCGTCTTTCAATCGTCATCATCGTTCACTCATTTTTTATGCGCGTGTAGGTGCAGTCGATGTCGTCGTTCGCCATCGAGCTCAACTTCTCGGTGGAGGAGTACGCGGGCAGCAAAGGCCAGATTCCTCCGCGAACGCACCGCAAAAAGCGGTGCATCTACATCGCCACAATCGAAAAGGCGCACACTCTAGTCAACGTTCTGGTCGAGCACGGTCGGCTCAGCGAAATCGGTCTGGTTGTCGTCGACGAGGCGAGTTCCACTCGCCAATTTATCGCTCATTTCTCGATTGGAAGCATTTATAATTTTAGAAAAATAATAAAAGCTTAATTTAATCAAAGCATATTTTTTAAATATGTAAATACAAGCATTATGACTTATCTGAATTACAAAGCATAAATGTTACAAACTTCTAAACACCTCCAGTTTCACATGATTGGGGATGGAGAAAAGCGTGGCGCAACGCTGGAGAGCCTGCTCACCAAGTTGCTTTTCGTGCCTGGTAATTTCACGCTCATTTCCTTCGCAAACACTGATATTTTCAAGCTGTCAAGTATATTTATGCACTGCTGATGCGTTCGCATAGATGCCATCATGATAGTCGGCATGAGTGCCACGCTGGGCAACATGTCCGACCTCAGCCGCTTCTTGGACGCCGAAGTTTACTGCAGGAACTTCCGCCCGGTAAGTTCTCTTGAAATTACTCGGATTAAACATTTATATAATAAAAATGCCTATTTAAAAACAAAGATTTTCTGTCGCTTCAGGTGGAACTAAAGGAGTACATCAAAGTCGGCAACGACATTTACTCGGTTGACCCGAACGCTTTATCGGACGATGATCTGATCAAGAAGTGTCGGACGTGTTCTTTCACCGTAAGCCAACCCAGTTCCCGTACTTAATTATACTTTGTTCTTGACTTTTTCTGTCAGTGTTCACTTTGTTCTCTTTTGGGGATTGAAACGCGTACAGTGCACCAAGGAGATGGCTGATCTGGATCCAGACTTCTTGGGCGCGCTAGTCCGCGAAGTTGTGCCAAACAATTCGTGCCTTATTTTTTGTCCGTCACGGAAGAATTGCGAAAACGTTGCGCGTATGATCTGCAAGACGCTTCCATCGTAAGTGCAGCGCCACGCATGCGAAAAATAAAATGTGTTTTAGAACTAAAGAAATAAAATATTTGTTAAAATAATAATTTTGGATGATTTGCTATTGCAGGGAGCTGAAAAGTTTCAAATTTCGAGAGAAGCTCGAGATGTACGAAACTCTCAAGAGCGACGGCAATGGCAAGGTGTGCCCGGTGCTTCGTTACACTCTTCCGTACGGCGTCGCCTATCATCACAGCGGGCTCACGGTCGACGAACGCCGGCTTCTGGAGGAAGCCTACTCGGCGGGCACGCTCTGCTGCATAACGTGCACATCCACGTTGGCCGCGGGCGTCAACCTCCCAGCAAAACGGTTTTAATTTTTAATTTTAATTAACCCCTTTGTTTTAGAATTTTATCAAAGAAATGCTTTCTGCACAGGGTGATCGTGAGATCTCCGTACATTGGCGCGGCGTTCATAACGCACAGCAAGCTCAAGCAGATGATTGGCCGCGCCGGCCGTGCCGGAATCGATAGCAGCGGAGAAAGCTACCTCATCGTCCAATCTGGTGACGAACAACGGGTAAGCTAGGCTAGTAGCGCGTAACGCAACTAAAAGTCCGAGCGCGTTTTTTAGTTTTCAGATTTATTATCACAAAAACTACTTTATTCAGAAAAACAATCTTGAAAAAGCAAAAATCCAATGGGATCACCCCTTTAAGAAATGTCCAGTCTCGTTGTTCATGCTACGTTTTGTCGTTAGGTCGGTGAACTTTTGCGCGTTAAGGTCGAAGAATGTTTGTCGAGTCTAGCGTTCGACAAGAACAAAGGATTAAAGACGCTACTTCTGAGCGCCATCGGATTAAAGGTTCGTAGCAGCAGCTAGTCTGTGCCTTGCTGGCGTTTACATTTGATTTGATTTGAATTTTCTTTTTGTTTTGTTGCAGCTGATTAAAACAGAAGAGGACGCGATGAATCTCATCGCCAGGACGCTTTACTGCATTCAGAATGGAGCCGGATCGAACGAGGCGTTCGTTAAAGAAGCTCTCAACGACCTGTGCGAGCTTCGGCTGCTCGAGTGCGAGGAGCCAGCATCTAACAAGTGCTGGACGACGAGCAAGCTCGGACGAGCCACATTCAAAGGTAGGCTAATTCAGAAGTCTTGGTCCACATGCAATTGCAAAACAAACTGCGCTTTTGTCTAACAGGCGGCATCAATTTGGACGTGGCGAAGACCCTCTACGACGACCTCAAGCTGGGACTTAAGTCGCTGGCGCTCAACTCCTATCTGCACCTGCTCTACCTCATCACACCCTACGACATGGTGGACACGTCTCGACCGATACCCAATGTCTACTATCGCGTGGTTAGTCAAGCTTCGCGCGTACGGAGGACATTTTTACGGTCAAATGTGGATGTTTCATCTGGTGCCAATCAGATCTTTTGCTGCCAAAGTGCCAGCAGCAAAGGATTAAGCTCGCACCAAAATCAATTTAAAACGTTTCCGTTTTCCTACGTGGCGGCACGCGAGATTCTAGTGACCATATATGCACGTCTCAATCGGAAACGACAACTTTTATTCTGCACGTTTTTACGTATTTCAATCTGGCCTCTCACTTTGCACAACTTGGTCGAATTAAACTGATAACGGACAATTGGCCTACGTAAGAATGCGCAAAATAAAAATTCAAACGCTTCCAAACACTGGAGTACTTTCAAAGACGGAGTAAAAAATACATTTTTAAACTTAATTCGCTCTTTTTAAAATTAAGTACACGAGCCTTCCTGCGGCTGACCTCGAAGTGGCTCAACT
Organism: Polyzonium germanicum; assembly: GCA_034700265.1. NCBI lineage: Eukaryota > Metazoa > Arthropoda > Diplopoda > Polyzoniida > Polyzoniidae > Polyzonium > Polyzonium germanicum. The sequence continues at coordinate 4,631 of JAQIYI010001364.1, forward strand.
GATTGGAATAACCGAAGCGTGCATGTCCAGGGTACTTATCGGACAGAAATGCAGGGTGAGTTAATAAACATTTGTAAAATACGAATTCGACATTCCAGGTCATTTTTTTTTCAAATTAATTTGTAAGTCTGTAAGTGGTTTAAGTGGTTTAATTGGTTCAAAGACTAATTGGAGTTTCTTTGTTCAGTCGGTCAGTGAATCCGTGCTACGAAGATTCTACATGACGCTCGTGTTGAACGACCTGTGGCAGCAAAACTCGATTTGGGACGTGGCTCAGAAATACCAAATGCCACGCGGACACGTGCAGAACCTGCTAAGCAGTAGCGCGTCGTTCGCCACCTCGGTGCTGCACTTCTGCCAAGTGAGCCAACAATCAATTTAGCGCCATATTTATTTCCCCAATGTATTAAAGTATAAATAATAATATATATGTTTTGCAGGAGCTGGAGGAGATGTGGGCCTATCAGGATCTCTTGAGCAGCTTTGTCAAGCGACTCTCGCACTGCGTCCGCACGGAGCTCATTCCGCTCATGGAGCTACCTTGCATAAAACAAGTAGGAAATCACTGAGTTTTGATATGCTTTTGTTTTAAGTGTAGTGTTATACACTGTGGCCGTAATAAAATCATGTAAATGCAGACTCTCGAATCATTGGAGTTGATTTAAATTTGGGCACAGGCTCAATTTTTCCTTAAAAAAAATAATCTGTTAGTCACTCAATACGTTGTGTAAAGGTGCATCACAATAAATGCTAAAACCGGCATTTTGTTGAGCAAAGATGCGCCAAAGCCTATCTTGAGTTGTTTGGTTTTATCTCGCGCCTTCATACCAGAAGCAAAAGATATATAAAGTATTTCAAAGAAAGCTAAGATGTGCACGAGCTATTTGAAGCCAGCATTGTTTTTATTTATAGGGCTATAGGGATCAAAATATCTTTAAAAGCTTTTAAGTAAAGGAATAATTATAATCAGTTTGATGTTTTTTGGCTTATTTTAAAATGCATTATTTGAACTATAAAAATATGAACAAAATAAAATTTTATTGTAAGAAAACCCCAATTTTCTTTTTCTATTTAAATAAAATTGATAAAATTCTCGCGATTTACTCGTTTGCATACTCGAACGTACGGCCATACTTCCGGAAAATTGCTTGTGCCATGGCGGCACAAGTATTTTTCCGTATTCTAGTACCGTTTTTGTAAACAACTAAAAATGCTATTCATATAGGAAAAGGCAAGGATTGCGCTTAGATATATCCGGTCGTCGGCTGGTTCAATTTTCCCTGTTTTCGTGTTTGACGGAACAACCAATTTAGAAAATTTGTTTTTATTTTCCCTTAATATTACAGAAATTGATAAAGAATAAAAAAGGTGAGTTGAATTTATTCAAATTTTTCAAACTGATTATTATTATTCCTTAAAGGGATATATCGAAAAGACTGACAAATAAAACAAAGAAACATCCTTGGTGTAAAGAACAAGGGATTGTAAATATTATTTTTCTATGGCTTTCAAAAGACATTTCAAAGTTTGAAATGTCTTTTGATAATTTATCCTGATGGCTTTATTTTGAACGCGACCAGGGCAGAGCCAGACTGCTCTACGAGGCTGGCTACAAGAGGTTGGACTTGGTTGCGCAATGCGACCCCGAGGATCTCGTCCGAAATGTGACGCACATGCCCAGGAAAATAGCTTGGGAGGTCGTCACTGCTGCCAAGGTATATTCAATTTTAAAAACGTACATTTTTAAAGCCTAGCTCATGCAGGCGCTAGATAAGATATTTCCATCGCAGCGATGCATTGAATTAAAGGGGACGAGGAGTAATAGTCTAATAGACCCTATAGTCCTTTACTGCACCTGTCCCTTTAATTCGGTGCATCGTGGCGATGGAAAGGTCAAACTAGCGGCTGCATAACTCCGCCGTTAGTCCAAATTGACACCTTTTTGTTTTGTTTGTTTAGGTACTCGTTCAGCAAAGAGTGGACGCGCTGCAAGAGGAAGCCGAGGAGCTCATTTCGAGCCTGCGAAGCGCGCCTAAAGTTTAAATTCAGTGAATTCAAATTTCCAAATAATTTAAATATACATTTCTGGTCAATCATTTTTTTCTTAATATACATGTATATTCTAATAAAGTCGAATAAACTTTGATTTTACTTCTCCAAATAACTAAAATAAAAACGTCAAAACATCATAAAATATTATTTCCCACAAAACTACTTTCTTTTTTAAAACCGACTCAAGTCGGATGTTTTTTTAATTCGGATTAAATAGGTAAACAGAGAGAAAAAAAACACTGTCGTTGGCAGTTCCAACAGGAAAGCTTACTAAAAATTATATAATTTCAGCCAAAATTTAAACCAAATAATACTTTTTTTTAGGCGGGGGGCTGAACGAAAAGTGCACAAAGTGGCGGACCCGCGGTTCAGTATGATGTGACGTGACAAAACGAACGGCTTAACCGATTTCGATATCAGCAGTAATTTAAGCTGAACGTGTGTGCTTAAATTACGTAAAATAACGTAGCAGAACTAATACAGTAGTCATGAAAACCGGTTAATTAAACGGCATAAAGTAAATGCAGCGTAGATAAACGATTAAAAGTGAAACTATTATTTAAAAAAAATAATTTTAAGCTGCTTGAACACTTTTTTTTTATCCTCTTCAATATGCCGGAGAAGATCGATTTGTTTAATAGTAACTTATTATGTCGACTGTGGCTCTCCCTTTCGGTTGCCACGGTGTCCAGCAAGAAACATTTTCGCGTGGGCACTCCATTCAACTTTCAAGGCCTACAAACGCAGAATCGGGAATTGTAGGACTGTAGGTAGGCCTTAAGGAATTGCGAGTTGGGACACATTTACGGAAAGAGATGGAAATATCTCTGGAGCTCAATTGTATTTACTGAACAAGTAAACATGGCGGCTAATGTACGAAATGCAAAGGAAAAATAACGCTTACTATTTCGTGGAGAGCTGAACAAATTTCATGCCGCCCAATGAGCTTTTATTCCTTCCTGGCCCTTCGTTTGCGTGGCGACGACCTGTAGATGTAAAGATGCATCGATTACACAACGAATACCACTTTCACGTGAAAAACTGATTTCCTAGAAAGCCTGGAATGTAAACAAACTACTCTAATTTAAGAATTTATAATTAGCTAATTATATTTAATCAAACCTGTGGTTAGTACGAATAAAATAAAAAAAATTAAAATAAATAAAATAAAATTTTGCTTAATTATTTCCAAAAAGTGTAGAATATAAACGAATACATGTATTTAACGAGGTAAGATAAAAATATACAATTATACATGTATTGTAAGTTCGTGCAAATAATACTTTCCGCGGGGTTAATTTACGCTGTTTGTTTCTCTTTAAAAACCTGCTGGAAGAAAATCATATAAACAGTCTAAAAATTGCAAAATAAAAAAATCTCACAGGCTAATTTTAACTCTTTTCGCAACGCCTCAGTTCCTCTAACTGCAGAGAAATATTTAAACGCTCGTTACATCATGGTGGCTCACAAGGATTATCGGACAAAATTTTGCAGCATTAATTTCTGGAAACTTCTTCCAAGAAAATACAAAATCGCTCGAACATATTAAATATTTTATTTCTATTTTAATATATTTACTGGGGCACCATAGTTATTGCAATGTGGGTTAAGGCCGATCGGAAAATGGATTGATTTATGCACACCCTTGGATTGAGACCTACTCTACGATGATGCGGTTAAGATTTTTAGCTGCGGTTACTTTTTCTGGGGGAAACTGGATAATATACAGTCACATATCTAGTTTTACTTAATTCTGAGTAATTAAAACCACCATATTTACCTTCCAGGGGTGGTCTCTCCCTCGGCTGATTCCTGCATAAAAGAAACCACAAATATATAGTGATCGTTCACGAATGCGTACGTTTTCTAGGAACCATCTAAAACCGGACATAATACCTGAGCATTCGCTGCCTCTTCCCTTTCGCTGGGCTCGACGCCTTCGTCCTCATCGCCATGACTAGCGTGACCGCTCGAGTCACCAGAACCGCCCTCGTTGGCGGCCTCTTCCTTAATCTTCTGACTAGAACCTGCGTCAAACGGTTCATATTTATTCTTAGCTTAAGACAAATCGAGATCAATACTAAACTAGCCTTACCCATCACTCTGGGGCTACGCCTGGGTGGAGTAGGAGGAGGGACGACGACGTTTTCTTCGTTGATGCCGTCGTCTTCCTCGTCGACCTCCGCCAAGTCTTCTTCGGATCTGTTCGGTTGGTCGTCCTGTGTTCTTTCGTCCGTCTTCTTGGCTCTCGCTGCGGCCATTTTCTTTGCTTTGTCCTTAATTCGTCGAGACGAACAAACAATCATTGGATGCAGATATCAAGTTAAAAGCTTTTCAAAAATCATTCAAGATTATAGATTTTATTTTTAAATTTAAAAATTTAGGCATGTTTTAAAAGCTTTTTCATTAAAACTTTATATTTTTAAAACATTTTTTCAAATTTAAAAAAATATTTAATAAAAGTAAATTAGGTTTTAACAAATAAAACAAAATGTAAGAAGTTTTAATAAACTAAATAAAAACCAACCAACAAATATAAGAAATTCATAATTTAAAAGCATAATTTGATGTGTTTTGGAGACACGTTTAAAGAGAATCGCGCTGGCTCGAAGCAATATCATTTTATTGTTTTACCTCAGAGGGGGAGCAACAGAACACGGCGACTAGCACTAGAGGAAGTCCTATGACGACCACGATAACGGCATACATCCAAGGATTCTTATTCGTGTAATCTACGACGCGATCCACAAAGCTTTCCTAAAACAAAATCATAACAAAGGCGATTTCTAAGTGCTGAAACTACTCGGGAGTTAACTAAGGAATTAGTGTGTGTGGACTACTGACTAATGACTACGCTTGTGAAAGGGAGACGACGTGGATCCATTTTTTGCTGAATCCAGTCGGAGTTCAAACAAAAGGTGTCCTACTTGGCTGATAAGGCAAGTTTCAAATTGGCAGGGTCAAAGTGGAACCTCAATATGGGTAGAAGTTTACCTCTTCTGAAACTCTGCTTCGTAAATACCGAGCGTAGAGCACGATCGGCAAGCCAACGTACAGAAAATAAGTGCACCACACAAGCTGAGGGTGGTTTTTGGGCAACGCTTTGAAGAATCTAAAAAAAGATAACTGCGCAGATTTCCAGGACGTCTGCTCCAACCCATTAGTCAGTAGTCGCACGAGGTATATCCAGATATACGACAGATTATTATTATTCGTTTAAGATCCACACTCGCTGGACAACAGGGTGAAATGATGGTGGAGGAAAACAAAGACTAACCTCTACCGAAGCGACCTTCTTCTTCTTCACCTCCCAGGTGTGCCCTGCCCACTGCTCGGCGAGGTCTCGGTCGTCCACGACGAGCAAGTTATCGAAATAGATGCCATCAGACATGGACCACAATTCGAAGCCAACACCTCCCTAAATTTCCAAATAAAGAATTAGATGCAAGTAAAATGATAAATAACGAACAAAAATATTATAAAATGTAATATCATTTTTTATAGAAACAAACTCACGATTGAATCCATTTTGAATGGATGCTTATCTTCGAAGAAATGAGGGTTGGGAATGCGCCTCGGCTTCCATTTGCCCTGAAACAAAGAAACACATAAAATCGCAATCAGCATTCAGCAATGACCCTTAGGCCTACACAACTACAAAAAAAAATAAAAATTTGCGTTTACATCACCTGGTAGTTTGGGTTGTCAATGAATGGCGCATACCATTTGCCTTTGAAGTCAGGATTGTCAATAAGCGGAGCTTTCCACTCTCCACAACCGACATTTTCACACTTAGGGTTGTCTACAAGAAATCAGAACATTTCTAGGCCTACTTGATTGAATCTGGTAATTTAAAATAATCAAGTTAACTCACTAATCAATGGTGGTTCCCATTCGCCATCCATGTCCTCATCCCTAAGTCCATCAGCCAAGAATAAATATTTTTTTTGAATAAATTCAATAATAAATAAACAAGTAAATATTAAATAATAAATAAATAATAAATTGAATAAACACAACCAGCCAAGGAAAATGCAGGACCAACATATAGCAGCAACAACTAGCAAATCTAAATAAAAAAATATTAAGCAAAGTAGTCGATAATTAATTGGGCTCACCAGTCATCGGGTTTCACGGCATCTGGATCCGGTATCGTGTCAGGTTCGGAGTCCATCCAATCAGCCGGCATCACCGCTTTTGGATCCAAAATTTGCTTGGGAGCATTCTCGTCCCTACGCAAAATACAAAGTGCACTGGATCAAATTACAAGTCCGTTAAAACTTAAAAACTTAGTCGGTACTGCGGGTAGCAGCAACTAAACTACCTAAAAGGCTAAATGTATTCGCTACTGTGCCATAAACTTAACAAATACAAATTGTGAACTCGCCAATCGTCAGGCTTCTTTGCCTCTGGATCAACAATTCTGCAGGAACAAATACATAAATATATAAAAACTATTACAAAAAACAATGAACAAAAATATCAAATTTACAATAAGCTAGCGGACACCTCGTGCAATTCGAGCCTGATTCGGCCAGTCGGCCTATTAAAGAATAATTAATTAAAATGAATTTGGCTTACTTTTCCTTATCGTCCCAGTCTGCCGGTCGTACGTCATTCGGATCATCGATCTCATCCGGAGGATTAACTGCTGGCCTACAAATACCAAAAGAAGAAAAAAAATCAGAACTATATGATTCGTCCTTGTTTAATTAAATTCCATCCTAAACTAACGTAAAGTCATCCAGGAGATTTCCCTCGTTGACCAGCTTGTTGTCGACGCGAACCTCAAAAGTATTATCAGGCTTGAGGACTGGAAAAATAATTAAACAAGTTGATAAAACTAATTACTTAGCTAATTAAAAATCAAGCATTTTTTTTAAATATACTAATACGCACTCAAAGTATATAGGTGAGATTTTTTGTCTTTGAAGTATTCGTCGATGGCGGCGGTTGGTTTCTTGCTGTGCTTCTCGGAGATGGTTCCATTCACCGGATTGCGGTGTCGAAAAATGAAGTGCAACTTAAGGTAAAACGAAATTAAGTAATTTAATTTTGCGCAATTCTACTTTGCTGCACAAAATCGTAGTTCATGAATTTACCTTTGCATCATTGCCGCATTTGTCCGGGCCAAACATGATCGTGTATGGGGTTTTGTCATGAATCTTTTTCTAAACACACACATAGAAAAGATAAATACAAAATCATTGATGATTGCATGCAATCTAAATGAGCAGTTTGAAGAGTTCGAAGAGTGCCAATGAACATACTAGATCTAAATCCTTGGCGTCGGTGAGCAGCTTCAGGTAGGCTCCACCACACTCCTGACCGTTCTGGAAGTTGACTTCATACCTACAAAACAACGCGATATAAATACTCGAAACATGTCTAGGACATCGAGCTTTTCCAAGTAGTTATTGCATTTTTTTTCAAGTGCTGTACTTACTGGACAATTAACGGCTTCTTATCGAAAACGAAAGGCCTAGTGAACTTGGCAGAGATCGCATGATGTTTGGCTTTTGACTGATAAGAAAAATAAATAGGGCCTAATTAGAACTAAATAAACC
>JAQIYI010001365.1:0-12243 GCA_034700265.1 Polyzonium germanicum
TTTGCTAATGAAGTTAAGAAGAGCCCCTTCGCCAATGACATTCGTCTAGTTTCCTTGGGATCTCGACAGGTTTGTTCATTTATTAATTATTTAAGCAAGAATTGTTTTTTAACAAATTAAATTCATTTTATTTTATGTTGTGCAGACCTCATGTGTGAATGACGTTGTTCAGAAACTGAAGTCTTTATCCATGATGAACGATCGCTGCAGAGAGCTCAAGAAAAACGCATCAAAAAGTCTGCATAAATTGGATCATTTGCTTTTAGAAAAAATATTTCTCTCATTGCCTCAATCGCATTTTTATAATGCATAAATTAAGAGACGAAGATTTCTACGGACGGCGAAGTTTTGAAAAAAAAGAAATCGCATGGCGGTTGTCCGTTTTATCGTCAAACCCAGATAGAAGAATTAAGTGACATGTCATTGGTGATTGATCTTTTTTTCTTTTCTTTTGTTTTTTATTTGTCCATTATTTAGTATATGTACATTTACTACTATTTGATTTTACGTACAATGTAGGTTGAGGTGAAAGATATTGAAGAGCTTAGCGTAGTGGCACGCAAGATTAAAGCGTGCCCATATTACGCGAGTCGTTCCGCACATCCCTTCGCACAGGTGATTCCATTTAATTAATCCTGTTTCCAATATTAAGATCAAAACTTTAATATTATATTTATCGCTTTTGTATTACCAGCTGGTTTTGTTGCCGTATAACACCCTCCTTCACAAGCAGACAAGGGAGGGCTCTGGCATATCGCTTACTGGAAACGTGGTCATCATCGACGAGGCTCACAATCTCCTGGACGCTATTTCGGCTATCCACAGTTCTCAAGTGACGGGCATTCAGGTCAGTGTTGAGTCTCGTTTCTTTCTCTCTCAATTCGCTAATAAACTAACTTGACTCACTGAAATAGCTCACTTGAAAACTCCTTGTTTAAAGGCATTTAAAGAACACGGGATTTCTGGAAAAGCATAAACCATATTTTCCCATTTAAAAAAAACATTTAAAATCCTTCCGAGAAGCTTTATTTGAATTTCCCTATTGATGTGTCATGAATTCGTGATGATCTTCCTACTTTTGTAGCTTTCCGGTGCCCTCTCGCAACTGGCGCAGTATAAAGAACGGTATTCATCGCGCTTGAAAGCCAAGAATGTTCTCTACATTCAGCAGATTATATTCGTGTTGACATCTCTGCTGAAATATCTAAGAGGTTCATTTTTTCTTTTTATTCCCTTGAGTAATTTTTTTAAAAAGTAGAAAAAAAATTAAATTAAAATCAAAACAGTTACGGTACCGTAATTAACAAAATATTCGAATTTCTCTGTAATTGCAGGATCAAATACAACCGACAACGCGACGAAAGAACTAGGTATTTAATAAATACTATTTATTTAAAATGCTATCTTTATCTAGAGTACAGTATCGATAATTAAATTTATTCTAGTCAAGATGCACACATGTAATGAGTTTATTCTGGAAACGGGCCTCGAGAACACCAACCCGTACAAAATTCTCAACTACTGCAAAAAGAGCGAAATAGCTCGAAAGGCAATTATATATTTAATATCTTACCATTCTTTCACTTACATTTACATGTAAGTTCTTCACACGCAATTTAAATCTACCCCCCATTACCTTTTATTGACTTATTTTTCTTTTTAAGTTGCTCGGATTTTCAACCAGTTACCAACCGACCGTAAAGTCTAAAGGTATTAATGAGTATTAATGAAATTTGTAATACAATTTGAAATTTAAAATTGTATAAAATTTATTTAAATATAAAACTGACAAATTTAGTTTTAAATTGAAATTAAATGTTTATATTTAATAAAATTTTATTGAATCTTTAATGACTATCAGTATCAACTGTGGGAGTCTTTCTGAATAAGTTGACCAAAGGATCAAATGAGTCGTCGTCGCAGCTCGCTTCAGGCATTTAATATTGTTCACTTTTATTTTTTTCCTCAATTCCTCATGATCCTATTTGATTAATAAGTGTTACAATTTGCTTTTTTTTAAATATCAGGAACTGTCGAAGATGAACCTCAGGTGAAAATCGCGACTTCGCCTCTGATGCAAATCGTGGAGTTTCTTCGCTGTCTGACGAACAACGATTGCGATGGACGAGTCGTCATGAATCAACAAAGTCAGCCAATGAGATTAAATTAAATTTAAAATCGTATTTTTCACTTAATTTTCGAAATGTTTCTATTTTTAGACACTTTGGAAGGTTCTTCTTTCAAGTACTGTTTGCTCAACCCTGCCGCACACTTCCGAGAGATCGTGGAGGAAGCTAGAGCGGTCGTCCTGGCAGGAGGCACCATGCAGCCGGTCGGGTCAACTCGACTTAATTAATTGTTTGGTTAATTTTTACCTTGATTCTTCTCTTTACCAGGTCGAAGAATTCTCAGATCACCTGTTTCAAGCGGCTGGTGCGCAAAAGGAACGAATCGTTGAATTCGTTTGCGGTACCATATTTTCTTATTTTTTTTTTCGAATATATTTTATAAAAAATAATGAATCGTGTGTTTAACTTAGGTCACGTTATCCCTTCAAGTCACTTGCTGGCAATTGCTCTCTCTCAAGGACCAAGTGGTGTCAATTTCGATTTTTCCTATCAAAATCGTAACTCCCTTTCCTTGGTGAGCTCAATTAGCATTTTCTTTTACGTCCGTAAAATTAATTAGTTTGAATTTAAATTTATAAAATTTTAAATTAAAAATATTATTTTTCAGATAGAAATAAATTAAATAATTCTAAACTAAATAAATAATTGCAAAATTAATTGAAAATAAATTTTCAAGTTACCGCTACAATTTATATTTGTGTTTATTTTATTTTAAATTTATTATTTACTTAAATTTTGGTTTGATATCATGTTATTTATTTCAATTGCCGGTAATTTTACAATTATTTAGTTAATAATTCTTAAGTTACCGGTAAATACATTTCAGGTAAATAAAATAAGCAAAGTAAAAGTAAAGTAGGCCTAAAATAAATGTCAACTAGGCCTATTTAATAGCAAAGTAAATGTCAAGTAAATAAAATAGTAGAAATAAATTGAAAGTAAACTAAATATTTTTAAAATTAATGAGATACGTATAATGTATGTACAAAACTGTACATGTACATGTAGGTCAAAACTTAAAATTTGGATAATTACATTTTTCAGATTGACGAATTAGGAAGATTTGTGACTAACGTTTGCAACGTTGTTCCCGGAGGAATTATCTGCTTTTTCCCATCGTACGACTATGCGGCTCACGTTTTGTCTCGCTGGGAGACTGCAAACATTCTCTGCAAGATTGGCGCCAAGAAACAGGTACAATGTATTGGATCTTATTGAGATCCAATTTGAAAAATTTCAACTATAGATATAGTTCAAATTTTTCTTTTTAAATAAAACAGGTATTTCAAGAGCCGCGAACATCGAACATGACGAACAAGGTCCTCGCTGATTATTCAAAATGCATAACGGTGATTTCAGTTGTTTGCTTGACGATTAAATAGGCCTAGTTAACTTTACATTAGGAACTACAATCTGAACTACTTTTTTAAAAAGAATTCAAAGAACGGAAAGAATTCAAAGACGACGGGAGCCATCTTGTTCAGCGTTGTTGGCGGGAAGATGAGCGAAGGAATCAACTTCAGCGACGATCTCGGCCGGTAACCAAATTATTTATCAAAATCGTACTTGTTTTATAACTTCCCAATGAAATAATTAATTTATATATTAATTCCGGTTTGCGCAGCTGCGTCCTTATGGTAGGCATGCCCTACGCGAACGTAAAGTCCGTTGAACTGAAAGAGAAGATGCAGTACTTGAACACCACAGCAGTGCGTTTCCAAATAACTCATCTGAGCTAATTTTTCTTTGTTTTGTTTAATTTATAATAATTCTTATTAAAATAGAATATTTATTTATTTCTAAGCTCAAGTCCATGGATGGACGTCAACCTGGACAAATTTACTACGAAAATCTGTGCATGAAAGCTGTCAACCAATCGATAGGTGAGCTTTGTGCAAGAATGCAGAATTGGATCGCCTTAGTACAACTTAGTATACTAACTTGTAAGTTGCCACTAGGATATATTTAATTGCAGTTACATAGTTGAGTGTAATATAAAGTGGTATGTTAGCCTAGGAAGATTATTGAAAAACGGCAGTGATAATTATAAATTTATACAATTATAATCACTTTACAAAACGTTTTCATTAATTTTTATTATTAATGCAGGCTAGTATAATTTAATTGCTTGCTTGAATATTTCTAAATATCAGGACGAGCCATTCGACATCGACTGGATTACGCCACCATATTGCTGCTGGATATCAGATACTCCAAACCGTCTGTTCAAAGGGCATTGCCCGGATGGATACGTAATCACCTAAAAACGTGCCCGAAATTTGGTCCAGCGTTTGGATTAGTTCGCAAGGTTGGCTAATCTAGAATTCCTTTAAAGAAATAATACCAATCAGTTTGGCCTTTTCCTTTATTATTCTATTTGATTTGATTTATTTTAGAACAATAAAAACTAATAAAATTTAAACTCAAAAATCTTTATTTTTTTTTAATTTTATTAATTTTATCAAATTCCCGCCGTTTCGGGAGGAAAGTTTGAACTTACGGCCATTTATGCACATTTTTAACTGATGGTTATTATTCCTTTAAATAATTTTTTGAATATTAATTATTTATTCATTTAATTTATGCACTTTTACAATTTTTTTATTTTTTTTCCATTCTGTAGTTTTTTACAGATAAGAAGCCGGCATCTCAAACATGAACTTCTAAGATATAATGGTAATGTTAAAACAAAAAAAAATGCTTTTTACACTTATTAAATTAATGCCAAACACTAATTCATTGTTTAGTTAATTTAAAGAAAGTGTTTGTACTGTCAGTAAAAAAAAAAATACTCTTAATGCTTGTGTCAGCTTTTATGTTTCTTCTTTATGTTTTCTTCAGCTTTTCGTTTATCGATGTCCGCTACATTCAGCAGCTCAATCTTCAATCGTTTTTTGAGATGTCCTTCAGGTCTAGAGCTTTTCGAAGACCGTTCGACAATCTCACCTCGTTTCGACGTCGTTTTCTTTTCACATTTTCTTGTTGTGGCAGCGGCAGTCCTGGAATCGATGTCACGGCCTGGTCGATTCACCTCAACTCTGGATGGCGACGAGTGCCTCGACCTATCGTCGACTGTCTGCTGCATGAGGTTGCGCAGAAAACGCTTGTTGGGCGTGGGAATCGGACATTTCATCCTGAAAGGTATTTTACAAACATTGTATTAGATAAACCATGTACCGCTACATTGTAATACTTTTATGTAGCACCTTAAATCTAGTTGCTACCTTTAGGTATACCAATTAAATTGTTTAGTTAAACATTGTAAACATAGGCCTACCATCCTTGAGGCCCGAGAACATCAGCTCGCTCTGCCGCTCTTTTCGTTTCCTTCAAGATTTCTTCTCTGGCCAATCTTAATTAAAAATTGCCCCAATTACAATTAATTAAATGCTTTTAATCCAATGCTAATGTTGGAACACATAACGGTTATAATTAGGAAACCCTATGTACTAACGTGAGTTGATAAGTCATTGCGAAATTAGGCCTATACGATAATACGAGTATAATCTTATTAATTCGATTACCGGTAAGGTACCGGCATTATATTTTTCTAGTGCCTATTATTATTAAACAACAAAAGGTTAAAAAACAAAAAGGTTAAAGATCATATTATGGGCCTAAAAGGATTTAAAAATCGATCACCTTTCAATTTCATCTTCCGCCATTTTCATGCAGTAGGCCTACGGTAGTCAAAAAATAAATTATAGTGGAAGCGCTTCTTATACGTAAAGGGTTATAGCTTGGCGTTGTTTTAAAGAAATTACATTTTTCTAATTAAATTCATGAAATTATAAATAAAATAATAAAATAAACTGCATGGAGTAGCCGGCTTAGCGGGACTAATTTATTTCTCAGAAATTCGTGAAAACTGCAAAGTGAAAATGGAATCGTCCAATAACTAAGAGTCGGATGAAGGTCACTGGGTCAGTTGGATCAACATTAAAAAAAATAACATGTCATTTTTTTATATACGGTAGCTAGGTTTTTAGCTGTGTAACTGATAATAATTAAGTGCAGACTTTTATTCAAAAATAATTTGTCAAAATAAACATTTTACAACTTTTTTTGTTTTTGGCAGATTTCAATTCTCCCCAAATCCACCCTCGCGTATATCGAATGGACTAGCCCACGTGCGCACATTCTGTGGTTTGTTTATATTTCTTACGTAACGTGTGACGTCATTCATTCATTTACACTTTTATCAACGTTCGCTTTTTGCTCACTTTTGCCAGCAGGGGTGGGCGAAACTAGTTTTGCTGGCCAAAACTAGTTTTGCTGTGCAAAACGGACCTTGTACTTGTACTGAACCACTGGAGCCACCGCCCCCCCCCCTCGTGTGACGTCATAAACAAACAAGTCTAGCGCACCTGGTGACGACGGCGATTAGCCCTAAATGTGCGAAACGTTTAATTTTTACTTTTTAAGCAATCTTTAAAAGTCATTCCGTTGCTTTTCGCATGTTGCCATCAACAGATGTCATTTTTTGCACTTTTATTTCTTTCTCTTTTAAAAAAACGAAAAAAAAGTTAAAAAACCAAGAATTAATTAAAGCTGAAAGCTGGAATTTGATCTGTCGTCTGCTAGAAAGCCGCCATCATGACCACCAGGTGGCGCCCTATTTAATTTATTCATAATTATTTCGTCCGCCTCGACTTCCGTTTCCGCTTTCGCCAACGAGTGCGAGTTTGAGCTGCTGTGTGAGCTGCCTATGCACGGCCACGATACAAACCTCCGGTTTTTCAGTGTTTTTCGACGGTTTTCTACCATTCAATCGAACAGCAGATGTCGGACGGGGTGTTCAAGGGTACGTGTCGCGCGATCGTCGGCGATGCGAGCGCGAAAATCGCGCCCGTTTCGCGGTGCGCGGCGTTTTTTGTTCGCCTAGCTGTGTTTCATCCCACTTTGCTCGCTCGCTCCCCGTCGCTTTCATCGCTGCAAGCGTTTGAAAAGCAGAGCGCACTCGCTCGTTTCGCACGTTTTCTGAATCTTCGATGCCCAGATTGAAATTGTTCGTTGAAGTTACGAGGAAATTCGCGCGAAAAAGGGCCGAAAACAGCGCGATTTCAGTCGGACGATGCCGACGTTTTTCGTGCGTTGACAATGGCGGCTGCGTAGGCCAACACTTAGCGCGGCTTTTTAATTCCATACTGTGCACGCTCCCCTCGTCACTGACATCTCTCTCATTTTCGGTCGTCTTTATTTTCAGCACCGAAGGCGAAGAAAACTTTGAAGTCCGACGACTCGCCGGTGAGTGTTTTCTTTGAACATTTTTCCATCTTTTTTATCTTTCGAAATTTTTGTCACAATTTTATTTCTCTCCGTCGACGAGAGTTATTTCGAGCGCGTTCGATCGTAAACTCGACTCGTGCTCCTCTTAAGTGACTGGACTTGCGCAAGCCGTGCGAGTTAACGATCGATCTGGCTTCATTTTTTTCCGCGCTTCCGCTACTCGCTTCCACAGCATCTAGAAAAAAGAAAAAAAAATAACTCGGCCAACTTCTCTGAACGAAAAATGGCGACTAATGCCTTCATTTTTGAATTTGTCAAAATCAAAGCTAATTAGGAGTATCTGGTAGGTTTCCTGTTTATTGTTTTTTTAAGCTGTGAATTAACCTCGACTGTGGCCCGAGCTTCGCCTAGCTAACTTGAGCTGCTCATATGAGGCCTAGGCCAGCTTGAGCAAATGAGCACGACTCAATCTGTTTAAAGGGCACGCCGCGTGGCTGAGTTACGGTATTAGATGTCTTACCCAAGACCTGAGTTTGTTTAATATCTGCCCGCAGACGGAGCGAAGGACTTGCCTTTTGTGCAGTAGGCCAGCATGTAGGCCAACAATATGTTCTTATGTCTAAATGAGAATAGCATATGTACAGTGCGTACGTACAGCACGGTAGTGATTCTACATGTAAATGCAGGTGAAGTGATTCGCTCAAGTGCTGATTGAAGTGTGACACGATGTTGTCTCGATTAGGCCTACTTGAAAAAATCCCAAGACAGGCTGAGAGTAGGCTTGCAAGAGAGAATGGAGAAAGGACGTCATCAGAACCTGTCTTGAGTTTTTTTCAAGTCGAGACAGCTCTAATCCACACCTACCTTACCGTAGGCCTAGAGTTATTTATTACCATATGTTGCGGATACATGTATATCGGATTATTGGCCCAGCACTACCCGTGAACTCCACACCACATGAAGCTTGGATGCTGAATATTTGCCCTTTGTCTGTTAGTCAGACCTAATTACTGTAATTAGCTAAGCTAGTGGCTTAGACCTACTGTCAATATTTTCATGGATCTGTAAATTAGGGTGCCAGACGTTATAGCCCTGCAAATGAAATTACCCTTTTCCAGTGTACCAAGCAAAATGCCTAATTGTACAATTGTACATGGCATAAGCCTACATTGGCTTAATTATTTTTGATTATATATTTTAAGGAAGAAAACTTAACTCAATTATGATATTTATATTTTATTTTATGTTTCTCTAGATGTCACCAGTGCCGGCGAAACGTTGCCGAACTTCGGAGGATTTCTTCACCTTCTGCAACTTTATTCTAGAGTACGAGAACTACGAAGCTCAGAAGCAGGAGGTAATTTTAGTTACAACTCAGGTTTTAAGACATTGGCTCAAGTCAAGCTCAACATAAATAATTTAAGATTCTTCTTCGTTGAAAGCGCTCTTCAGAATCAGAGCCAGACATCTTGAAAGTACCTCCGCCGATCTTAGCAGCTAGATCTACCGCAACGACAGATTTTGCGGTGAACGCGCAAGTCATCCTGTAATAAGGTTAAAAGATTCAGCGACAAATTTGCCGCAAGACAGGTCCTATTTTAAGCTGAGTCGAGAAGAAATCTAATCGAAAGTCCCGCTGAGAGCGGATAATATAAAAAAAACCTTATTTATTTCAGAAATCAGAATATCTCAAGGAGGAAAGAAAAAAGATGCGATATTTGATCTAGGCGTTAATAACGATCGAGCGTAATCTTCAAATTAAGTCAAAGTTCTTGTGCCTCTGTCTAGGCCTGAGCGTATTTTAAGAGAAACATTAGGCCTTCGGAAGGCCTTCGCGACTCATCGCTTATCAGATATGTTTAGATAGCCCCAGTGGTCAGTGGTCACGTTGCACAAATGGAAGTAGGCCTAACATTTAGAAATTGCAAATATTGAAACAGTTTTAATTTGGAGGCTTCTGTTATTTCTTAGTTTTGTAGGCCTGTTAGTCTTATATCTACTGAGGGTTTATGGGTAGAGTTTGACTCTAGAAACTGGAACAAATTGGAGCAAAATCATGGGGCTTGAATAAGTCCATTTTTATCTCGTTGGGCCTATGGCAATATCTTAGCTTGCATTGAAAGGCATCGAAATGCCTTACATTTGGCTTATCTTTGCTTTTAGTGTGAGCGCGTAAAATAAAACCCACCAAGTTAGCCTAATGGCATGTATTGCAGCCGAGCGAGAAAAGCACGTGACTAAATCACGAGCAGTGAGTTGGGTTTGTACTCCTTGGAGTTTTGAGCACTGATGCCGTGTAAAGACGTTTGTGTTTGTATAAATATAATGTTAATTTCGTAAAACGTTTGAGTGATTTTACATCATCGTCTTGTTTTTGCTCAAATAAATCCGTCTCGGTATTTTGACCATTTGTAGTGGACGTCTGACCGGGCGTGTTCTCGTCATTCCAGTTCGAAGGGAATTGGCGAGACTGTGCGGTTGTCTGTCTGCATGGTTTGTTTGATTTCGTTCACATCATTTGTTCGCCCGTAAAGTAAAACAAGGTTGAACATTGAGATACGTAAAACACTCCCACCTCCCCCGTAGTCATTCTACAGTCTCGCGCTTTTTGTCTTGTCTGCATTCTTAACTGGCTCGACTTTTTTTTTTATTATCCATTATTGTTTCCGTTATCGTCGATGAAGGAGATGAGGGCCAAGACTGGCAGTCCATTGGGCAGCACAGGGAGTTCGACGGAGAGCATCAGGTCAGATGGCAGCGCGGCGAGTTCGACGACGTCGCTCGAAGATCGAAAACCCACTGACGTCGAGTCCGGTGAGTTATCCATCTCCCTTAATTTTGTTACTACCATTGTTTTATTTTTATATTTGTTTCTAATCTGCGCGGTTCTGATCCGTCCGCACAGACGAAGATTCCTATGACCTCGTGACGTGCTTTTGTCTGAAGCCGTTTGCCGGACGTCCGATGATCGAATGTTCCGAGTGCCTCACGTGGGTTCACCTTTCGTGCGCCAAAATTCGCAAGTCGCACATACCGGACGAATTCACCTGTCAACGGTGTAAGGACGCCAAAATTTCGACCAGGAGGTCGCAGAGGGTAAAGTTTTCAGTTTTTTTTTTCAAATCCATGGTGCTTGAGCGTAAAATGCTCTAAAAATGCTCGTCCAAAACAAAAATGCCAAAATAAATTACTCTAAAACAAAGCCTTATATTACTGAAAATCCATAAATGGACAAAACCCAAAAATGAAAAATAAAAATTATGTTCTGCATTGTATAATGTATATTTTTTGTTTGTTTTATAGAAAGACCAAGACAGGGTTGTGGCACGAGATTCACCTGAAGAACCCTGGAGCAACTGAGACAGCAACAACCAAATTTGTTATTCATCATTTTTTATTCTTCTACGTGTATTCGGGATAATAACTTTTTTTTCCGCCCCGTATCAAAAATTCAAACGGTGCCAGTTTGTTTCTACGCTAGAATGTGAAGACGGTGTGAATGTAAATATTTGCCACTCAACGTCGTCATCGTCTCCGCTGAAGTTTTTGTTTTTTCTGTTTGTTTGTTTGTTTATTATTTTCATGTTCCTCTCGAGAAGAAAATTAGCCATATTCATTCATGCAAGCAACGTCAGTTTTATTTTGGAGGTCAATTGAATTTTGTCAAGCTGTATAATTCTGTAAATATTGAATGATCGAACTTAATTCGAAGTCTCAAAAGCTGGACGTAAGGAAAAGAATGCTGAAATCTTGCTTACTGTTTAAAATAGTCTATTTTTATAAATAATTCGCAATGTCAATGGCGATTTGGAATTAATTCTTGAACGTGTTTTTGCTTTGAACACATTTTATTTTATTTTGTTTGTTAATTTGCTCTCGTCGGCACGTCGCATTTCAAAATTTGTTTTTAGTTAATTAATTTTGACCAATTTGTTGTTTGTTTTCTTTGGTTTTAATTAAATCTATTAACTTTCCGAGCGAGGGACTACTAGGAGACGCGAATCGCGCGTGCTGTTTTGTTTATGCGCACTTAAAAACACTTGCAATACAATAAAGTCCAATTCCTAAGCACGCCATGTCACGCGCGATAGCGAGTGACTTGATGTCATGTGCTCGCTCGGACGTTAGTTACATTGAATATGTTACTAGCCTTATTTAAAACTATTCTTTCCAAATTGAACTCAAATGTGTTCATTGCAAACACATTCATGTTATGACCTAAAACGAATTCATTAATAATTAATTATATCAGTCAAGTTGGATTCGGCCTATGCAATTTTTATCTCGCTAACTGACAGAACCTTTTGTTCTGAATTGGCGAACAAAAGGTTGCGTCGCGTTGCACTATGAAAATTGCATCGTCTGAATCCAACTTTAGAGTTTTGACTGGAGATCTTTTAATTATAGAGCTATTGTGTTTCGCAGTAAGAACTGGTGGCGTCTCGCGCGGAAAATTAAATTCTTAACTTAGCAGAACCCTAACCACGCCCTCATCTGCAGAAATTTCTTAAGCTCGTTTCACATGTGCGTCCTTTGCTGCTAATTAAACGGAAATTTGCAGCAAAGTCTTTCCCGGTGAAACCAGCGTTATTTCTCACAATTTTTTTTAATTATTTTGATGAAAAAATGAATTGAACAGCGAGCACCACCAATGCTTATAGCCGGAGTTGCGCGATAATGTGGTTGTAAATTACTCTGGAAGTATTTTAACATGATTAAATGGCCTCATTATATGTTTAATACAAATCGAATAGAATCTTATAACCGCATTGTCGCGGTGATTTTACTCATCGAAAGATTGATTACAATGACGCCATTTCATTACGCAAAAAAAAAATAAGCACATTAAAAACGCCATTGATGAATTTATTTTTTTTTCAAATTC
>JAQIYI010001366.1:0-12234 GCA_034700265.1 Polyzonium germanicum
CTGGTTAGCCTTGCGAATCAGGCCATAAGTCGAACTTTTAACTCAGAAATAAATTTTTAACTTTTAAAAGAATAAATCCTATGTCTAGGCGTTTATCAGTGAGGCCCACAGTTGGTTAGAAATTGGGTTAGGCCTATAGCCATTATTATTAGGCCCGCTGCACTCATTGGTGCAGAAAAAGATAGGCATAGTATTAATTTAAAATAGTCTCCGTCGGAAATAATGAAAAAGTGTTCGACTTAGGCAAGTTCAACTGCGTCACACGAAACGTCACAAATCGAGTTTTAATTAACCGAGAAGTAAGAAATCTTATCACGATTGTATTTATCTCGAGATTCCACTCACATCCAGCCATCCAGAGACTAAAAAGCTTAATTTTTTATACCTTTTCTCTCCCCCGTCCTCCTCCGCCCCCAATCCAAAAGACAAAACTTGAGATGACATTTAATTTAGGCCTACACAATCGATCAGACTAACTTCCCGGGGCCGCAGACGGAAAATGATTGGATATTTTCTTCATAATAGGTTTGTTATAAGACTTACGCTTTCTTTCATTCTCAGGACTCGATGATTTTTAAAATGGATATTTCTAAGAAAAGGCTTTTTTTTTTACGAAAAATTGGTCTACTATACGCCTATCGTTCAGCAAACAACAACAACGGCAATAACGATAAGAAAATAGTCAAAAAACCAACTTATCAAGGCCCGAATATGCATGCAATATATGCACGTACGTAAGCCTGCGTGTGAAGGGTGACGTCACAAAATAGTCGTCATTCATCACAGTTATTTCGAGCAAATGTCAACATAGCGGCGACAGCAAGAAAGAAAGAGACTTTATTTAGGCCTATTTCGTTCAATGTCTGCCATTTTAATGCAAACTTCATGAGATGTAATCGAGCATCACACGTTCGCAACAACAACAATGTGGGTTTTTGCGCCAATTTTTTTGTTTGTTGTCAACTTGTTGGCAAGTCTTGATTTTTTCGTGCGCATATTTTCGAAGTAAAAACTTTCGACGAGCCTCGTTTACTATGCAGAAATAAATCTGCCTAAATATTGGGCTGTCCGGAGACAAGATGAAGAATGTCCCTGCGTTAAGCATGATGGACTTGTTTTAAGCCTTTTTTACGGCTACCCGGGCTGTTATCTCCGACGTTAGCAGCGCGTCCGCCGCCGCCATCTACGACCATTCATCACATTAACAGTTCAACACCATCAACAACCCTGCGCCTACAGGCCGTCGTGCATATTTTTCAAAAATAAATAGGCCTAACTTGGCTGTTTCTTGCCAACTCAGATTCATCAAATCGCACGTCGTTTGTGCAAACTTTTGAATTAAAGCCTTATTTATAAAGTGCAGATATGGACAGGACTAGCGGGTATCCGCTACGAACATAAATCTCCAAAGCGGTGACCCCTCCCTCATTCGGGGAAAAAAGTTGAAATAGGCCTAAACTAATTTCCCCAATTTCAAACGGATTGTAGGACTAAGCCTTAAATTACTCTCGAAGGATCCACGTTGAGTCGTTCGAGTTAATTATCAAGTTAGGCCTCCTACAGTTAAGAATATAGGCCTACAGACATTTTGTTGTAGCTGTACTATTGTTCCGTGGAGGCGTGCCTAAAAATAGGCCTAACCTTTTCCTTTAAATCACTTTGGGGGATTAGAAAGCGCGGGAGAAGGCTTAGGCGGCATCGCCGAGTGCAACCACAATAGGCCTAGCCGTAAGACTGCTGCATTCACATTGATTAAGGCTTCAGTGTAGTGCGGGAATTAATTTAAGTTAAATCGCTATAGCCCGTAGGCAATGCGGCCGGCGATTTAGTCGCGCCTGAATTCACCGGCAGAGGCCGCCAAGAGCCATCGATTGGCGATCAAGTTACGCTCGCCGAGCACTAGGCCTGCTGATCGATTAGGTAAACAGAAACACGCCACGCGACGTCATAATTAATTCTGATTTAAGATGGCGGCGGCGGCCGCCTCTGCAGTGTCACTCGCTTGAAGAGCCTGAGCACACACAAGCGACGCGGCGGCCACATTTGCTAAGCACTCGAGTAAACAGCGTCGTCGTCGTCGTCCAAGGGGACACTTGGCGGGCCTACATCTACATACATGTAGGCCTAAAGCCGCCTGCATGCATCGGGCGTGAGAACCGCTAACTAGGCTCCGCTAATCCCCGCAGTGATGACGATCACGATCGTCCGCAAAGGCCTTCGGGCCGTTGTTTACACGTACGCCTCGAGCACACCAACGACGATCCAGTTGCGATTAATTAGACTAATAGTTGTGGCCAAATTGAGCGCCGTCCCGTTAAGCCTACTTTAAATTAAGCGCCAACTATCTGCACTCCGGGGAGAATTTCAGCCAATGGACAACTTTTACCTAATCCCCATCTAGGCCTTTGTGGGCCTACCGGTCTAAAGCTTAAGTTATAGTTGACCCATTACAATGCTGATGGTGTTCCGACTAGAGAAGTTAACACCGGTTAAGATAGTTTAGCAAGGTGCATGCTTTCATATTGATTTAGTAGCTTAAAAAGCTTAGCAAGCTTAGTGGCTTAAAAAGCTATAGATTTTGGCATGAAAAGTTTCTCGAATGGTCCAGCTGAGAAACCGTAATGCAATTAAATATTCAATAACGGGAGTTATTTTTATAGTCGGAGCGTTGCATTGAAAGTTGAATTCAACTTTCACTAAAAGCACCTAAACTAACGCAAAGTTGAATGAACAGAAATAAAAGTTGCATTCAACGTGCTATCAGTGATCGTCCCCTTTCAGGGTGAACTCTTGATTTGTGTTTTATTTTTCCATTATTTAAAGGGTACAGCGAACCAACAGGTACTTTTGCCTGCCTAACCGGTTAATTAATCGGTTAATTTTAGGAACCAGCATTTTACCATTATAAGGTAGCGGGACTGGGTTTAGGCCTATATTACAAAAAAATAGCCAATAAATTGCAACTGCACGACACCATATTATCGACTGCATTCATTACGCTCGCAGATGATGAAAATTGGACGGGCACTCGCGGCAGAGAACTTGGCGCTTTTTATTTTGAGGACATGCGAAAACGCGATGTTAGTGAAATCTGAATAAATTATGGGCCAAAGCCGAGCGAGACCCAGTTAGGCCTATATACACAGCATAGAGCAAATATGGAATAAGAAGAAAGGAAAACGCGTCGCATTGGGCCGATGCGATAAGACATTCTGGAGGGAATGGCGCGCCAGTCTACACTGCCATAGTGGGGGCCGTGTTGTCACACAAGTGACAATATTACGGTCCACGTCCGCCGTCGTCGGTGCCGCGCCCGATCGAAATTGATTTCCCCCGTGGCCGTCGACGCCGCTCGTACAAACTACAAACACAAGTGTTTGTTCTCGCTCTTCGCCCCCCTTTCGTTCGACTCCAGCCCAACCAACCCAACAATGAAATTTCACAATTTATTTTCCCCCGATTTGCCAAACTGAGCACGTCGAGCGCAGCCCAACTAACGCCGCAGCCCCTCCATTTTGAGCAGCAGCGGCGAACATGCTTTCGGCCAATTTTAAGCCGTGAAATTGTCCGCATTAAAGGCCGCGTGCGGTCTGCCAACGCGCCTTCGGCCCAATGCAGGCCACTTAAAATTACGTAAAAGAAATCGTAAAAATGTAAAAAAATAAAATAAAAACTTCTACTCAAGAGGAAAAGTCTTAACTTTAACACATTCATAGTTAATTACTTTGATTAGCAGTCATTACGAACACTCATTTAAACCGGAATAATAAGCTAGCCTTTAATTACTTTAAACTATCTTTTTGGAGTGCTAACTCGGTGGGGTGACCCCTTGCAGCCTAGCAGTGGGCAATCACTCATAGCTTTGCCGATACAAATATTTTCTTTAAGTACAACTTGGATAATATTTTATTTATTATTTTTTTTGCGGTTATGGTGGGGGCCTACCATGTAATAATTTTAGCCTTCATGATTTCTCCGAAGTCGCCTTTAATGTCGGCTAGCAGACGACACTCATTTTATAGACTTCTATGCTATAAAATATCTTCTATGGAAAGATGGAAACATGGCCTGTTGCATGCAACTGTTTTTCAGCAAATAATTGGAGGTAAAAAAGTATTT
Source organism: Polyzonium germanicum (assembly GCA_034700265.1). NCBI lineage: Eukaryota > Metazoa > Arthropoda > Diplopoda > Polyzoniida > Polyzoniidae > Polyzonium > Polyzonium germanicum. The sequence goes on from JAQIYI010001366.1 coordinate 4,120, forward strand.
GTAATAAAAGAAACGAGGCAACCGCGCCCTCTTGTGTGAACAACGTTCACAAGATCAAGCGATAATCCATTCAAAGCCAATAATAGTAATGTTAAAAAGGAGAGAAAATAAAAAAATTCATTCATTCATCATATTTACAATGAGTTGTTTTTTTCCGATGGCTACATTTAGGCCGCGTTTGGGCTTAGGCTTGGAAGCGCGCGTTGTTTAGACAGACCCCATTTGATGTTCGCCGACACATACACACGAACAATAGACGATAATTCTCTGCCAAGACTTTGGCAAACAGGTACACAATGATGGTTAGGTCTCCGCCTCTCCAACCCCCTCCAACCGATATAGGCCTACAAATAATCCGCAATGGATTCCCACATGCATATTTATAATACATCGTCACCCAGAGCCCCAGCATGGAAATAAACGCATCGCGCGCCCACAACAGATCCCCCGCCCATTCATAATGCGAACACGCGATTTCAGGCTTAACAGCTTGAATGAAGCATAGGAAAATTCCACCCCTCAGCACCGGAGCCATTATATTGGACTCGTGATAGGCCCGCCGAACAAAGGCCGAAACGTACGTAAAAGTGGACGCAACGCGATCGAGTTCAGCTGCGGGCCTCTGATTGCGATCAATGCGAGATCGTCGTGACCAGAAAAGCTGAAGCGCGAGCAGGTGAAATTGCAAACCGGCTGCAAGCGCAAGTTTACACCCGCCAAAAGTCCGGAGTCTTTCTTCCTTTTCTTTGTCTCGATCGGATTAGAAGCAAAGAAAGAAAGAAGCAAGAAAGCTAAGATGGTTAACGATAGACTGAGGGGAGGTTATACAGCAGACAAGTAGGCCTGAAACACACTCATTATTTCTAAGCCTGACGCACGATTTCGGTTACACAATACACATATCCAGAGACGTCGTGTCGTTTCTACTTTCAATAACAAGAGACGACCAATTTGCGTCTCTCGTTACGATAAAAATGCAAAAAGAAAAGGAAAAAAATCTTACTTGTTTAGGTGAAACAATAATGGGATATACATTGTACTGCTGTATAAGTGTACATCATACTCGTACAAGTGTAAGGTAGTCTTGTCAGACCTACGCTGTCAGACCCACGTGTAGGCCGCATCGTCAGCCCTATTTTATTTTAAGATTTAAAGGGACCAACCAACCCAGGTCCACCGAACTCTCTTAGAAATTAAAATTAATTAAATAATTAACCAGTGTGACTCACTGCAGTTTCTTGTGTTGTCGGTCGGTCGTCGTCCACACAGTGTCCATCGCCGTCCATGGCGACACTGGGAGCAGTCGAGAGCTCGGCTACGCTTCGATCTGCGCTTGGGTGTGCCGCGAACGAGATCGATCCAGTGGGCCCCACACAGGCGGGTCCACGGAGACCCCATTATCCTGCGGGAACAGAGAAAGCGACATTTTAAAATCCACACATAACGAACCTGTTACGCACATTGTTCAGCATTCTCTGCGTAGCAATATAATTAGGCTAAGGGTGGATCGGCAAGAAGCGATTTGGCGCGATTAGCGATTTGCTCATCGAAATCGCGTGAAATCGCCGCTTGCGAACGCACCTTAATAGCATCGCATTACATCTAATACATCTAAACCTCTAAGGAAATTATTGAAATTAATACATTTAATGTAGGCCTAAACAATAGTCCGAGAGCACGTGTGCCAACCAGACAGACACAGAAAGCACGTGCGTCCGCTATCAGTTCAAAGGCAAGTGTTTCTATGAAATGAAATGAAAATGATTTCTCCTACTGTGCAGTAAACCAATATTCAAATGACTCTTCGTAGGCCTACTAGGGCAGCCAATTTGCGTGGCGAGATCAGCCGGAAAAGGATCAAAGCTTAGGCCTGCTTTCCATAAGTTAATATGCATGGGCTGCAGACTGGGCCAGGTTTCTGCTTCGCATTTGCAACTTGAAATTGGAATTTACAGGGTGGGTGGGTGCACTAGACAGCCGGCGAGATTGGAAGCTTAGGCCTGATTTGTCCAAATCGTGAGCATTACTATTTCACTTAAGTGCCTTTCTGCTAGATTAAAGAGAGATCGATCTGCCTGCATTTTCTCTGCCCCATTCATGCTTTTCCAGATGAGACAAAAGCCGCCGGCTCGTTCGCATATGTAGTCGGTCCATAGATGCATCGCTTAAACGAGATTAATGGAAAACCATATTACGACCAGAAGTTGCATGAAACGCTCACTGGATTCACGGAGGTTCTCACGCTAGGTCTCTGTCGCTAGGCCCAAGCAGCCCAAGTGCGTAGCAACTATCAACAGCTGTTCCCGGTCATCCCTATCTGATCATTTAAATGAATTCAAAATGTGTGCAGCAAGACTGCTGGTTAGTCTAACAGGAGTGAATATTGAGTAACGCTCGAGTCAGCCTGTAGAATCGCCCACCCTAGTGATGGCAGACAAAGCCTACAAATCAGCCGTCGAACGCTACAAACCGCACAGATTAAACGTTAGCGAGCACCATTGTCCGTATTTCATAATTACTATTTATAGCCCTCGCCTTTGTTCGCAGCTTAGGCTTAGGCCGGAGCCCATGAACGCGCTCGCAGGTCTCAGCGCTAATGGCCACACGTGGTTCGCAAACCACAGACACGCGATTCTTGTGACAACGCAGACCGGGCGGCACGCACATCGGACCACTTAGAATAGACGCGATTCCGCTCCGGCGTACTTTCTGAATGCGCGCGGCCCTTCGGATGCTACTCAATGCGTGCAGCAAACCCTCACGGCCAGGAAATAAAGTGGGCCCAGAATGAGCGGACGCATTGTGCGGCTGCGCTTTAGGCCTGGCGTGTTTTCTTTTTAACTTTTCAATTTGAAGCGAAGCGAGCAGAAAAACAGAATAGAGTGAAGCAAAAATTGACACCAGCAGGAAACAGCGCGCTGTGTACACACTAAAGACTTTTCATCTAAAAGTACACTCACTCACTCACTCTCGGATGTCGACTAAATTGCGCGGATTTCGTCGGCATAGGCCTACATTACACGCCTATACAAACAGCCGCTTCTTCGATGAAATGAAACCTCTTAGCGCGGCAACACACAGTGACACTGCTGCGTGACGTCACACTATCGATTTTGATTTGTTTCGACTTTCGATTGATTTTTTCTCCTTTTCCCTCGCTCGTTCGTTCTCTCTTATTTCGCATTACCCGAGGGGCATCAACGCAAATAAAATGCGTTTTAAATCAATAAAATAAAACACCGCAAAAGTAAAGTGAGAAAATGCAAGTTATGGGGCATTCGCCCCTCCCTCGAATATAACATCTCCCCCTCTTCCTCACAAATCCTACGGGAGCGGGCCCTCTCCCCCCCCCCTTCTTTTTATCCTCAAACTCAATGCGAATTGAAAAGCTGCGTCGATCGAGACGCGCCCCTTAATCGACATGAAATTGCGCCAAAACAAGTTTGTTTTCATTGTTTATTGCTCCTCAGAACAAATAAAAACCAATCAATTACACTGCGTTGTTTATTGTTCTCACTACATGTGGCAGATTCGTTGCACGTGCTAAGCGCACGTGCATTCTAAATTACCTCGTCTTTGGTTCTTCCCCTTGAAGACGCGCAATCACCTCAAGCTTATAACTGGACATGCTTCCATCTTAGCGCATCTGCACGTGACAAAAGCGAGGCGAAAGCAGAGACTATAGAATATAAATAGAGACCGCACGCGCTATTCACAATCCAACCGGAAGTTGAAGCCAACAAACGTGGATTTCTACGTCATTCTGACGTTTTTGTCGGCAAAATGGCGGCCCACAGTGTTCTCATGATTTCATTCTCTGGCGACGATAATACTGACCGGCGGACAAGCCCGTCGGTAAATTAGCCCGTCCACTTATTTTCTTCTCATTAGATTAGCATTTTTGACATTTACAGAGTACAGAGTATTTAATATAAAATAAAACAGTCAGTTGAAATTGTTGAATCAGGTAAATTGGCAAAGACTTCGCCAGAGAATGAAATCATGGGCCGCCATTTTGCCGATAATGACGTCAAAATGGTCACGTGATCACAGTTATGTTGGCTTCAATTTTTTCGCCACGTGCGGTGTCTATTCTAGTCTCTGGGTCGGACACACAAACACACCATGTAAACCGGAAATGAGTTTCGGGAAACACTCTGAGCTAACATTGTGCACGTGCCATGAAAGGGAGACAGGGTTGTGATTTAACATTGAGCACCGCAGCGCTCCTAGCGGCGATATTCTAGTCCCTGGGTGTATGCGTGAACATTGCATGTTGGTGTACTATGCTAACCACACGTGACAGGCCACACGTCTCATCGAATTGAGATTCAAAAATCTCATTCTTCCGTTCCACGCTCCGATTTCTTGCACGAGTTTTTAAATTGCATCAGACAGGGAAACTAGCAAACTTGAATTGCACTTTGCATGTCGATGTCGCTGTGCATCCGACGTGTTAATCGCACGTGACAGACCGCACGTTCCATCAAATCACGTGCTCATTGAAAGCATACGAAATGCAAAACGTTCCATTTTAGAAGGCTTCATAACACTGCATGTGATTCGCTCCGCTGAACCACCAATTGGCTCCAGAACTCTTTAATTTAAATTTAATTAAATATTTAATTTAAATTTAATTTAAATTTTAGTTTAAATTTTAATTTTAATTTAATTTAATTTAATTGCATTGCATGCGACTATAGGTCAGACGTTCTAAACGTTCCATTTGACGCATCTTAAACATTCCTTGACGGGTATCCTTCTATTTTTCCGCGGAAAATATTCAAATTTTGAAATTTCCATTGTTAAAACGTTCCTGTTTCTCAAAATTTGAATATTTTTACGCGGAAACTATTCAAATTTTGAGAAACAGGAACGTTCCAACGACGGACGTGAGGGAAGCATGTGTTCATTCCTTTATTACGACGCACGTGCACGTGACCAGTGATTGTTAGTACACTCAAGAGGGAGAAGCAATTTGAAATATGGAATCCGCAGGTGATCACGAACGGCACGGGAATCTCCGAGTACTTGGACGGCCGGACGTTCCTGGTGGAAGAGAACAACCTGGGCGGCGGCAACGAGAAGACGAGCGCCATCCTGATCGAGTCAGTCGAGCTGGCCAACGCCGGGCCGTACGTGTGCGTGGCCGAGAACCGCGGCGGACGCTACTTGGTCAACTTCACGCTGGACGTGTCGCGCATGGCCGTCGTCACCCAGCACGCCATGCTGCCCAACATCGTCGAGAACCGCAGCTTCCTCATGGGCGTCGTCATCGGGCTCGGCGTGTTTGCTCTGTTCGTGCTGGCCGTGCTGTGCGTGCTGCTCGTGCGTTGCTGCAACTCGCGCCGGAAACGGATGGTGCGCCGCCGGAAGTTGCCGCGCAGCGAGACGCAGGAGACCAAGAGCGGCAGCAACTACGACCTGGAGCGCGACCTGGCGGACGAGAAGCGCGGACTGTCGTCGGACGCCATGCTCCACCAGCCGACCAATCCGGTGCAGAAGCCGCCCAGGTCGTTCGCCAACGACGTCTCGCAGATCAACCTGCACGACTACGGCCAGCAGCAGCAGCAGCAGCAGCAGACCGGAAGTGGACCAGAAAGCAACCACCGTCTGGTGTACGACATGGGCGACCACGCTCAGGAGGTCGTCTACAGCATCAAGCCGGACATAATCAAGATGGACGTGACGTCGTCGAGCGAGTACAGCGTGCCTCGCAGCAGTTTCCTGCAGCTTAACGGCAACTCGGCGCCACCTAGCATCCAGAGAAGCGCTCCTGGACGCTGGAACACCGAAAGTCCTGTCTCGTCCTCCTGCCACACATGCGGTGGCAACAACAACAACGCCGGTGGTGACGTCACCGGAAGTTGCTTGGGGGTTCCGTGTTTGCACGGCGCGTACGGAGTGCCGGATGTCGAAAGCGGAAGCGAACAGAGTTACCGAGCGAATTTCCGGCCGACCGCTTCCGGTCTGGCCGGCGCGACGAACCTGGATTACGACAACGACGACGAGGAAGAGGATCGCGAAGACGAGGAACAGGAAGAGGCGTGGCCTAGACCACCGCCGCCCTTGTACGACACCATCAAGCGTCAGCCAGTTCCGGTCGCGCCGCACGGAATTCCGCCTCGGATCGACGAGCGGTACGAACTGTCGGACTATCCGGCCGGACCGCCGCCCGTGTGGGAACGGCAATCGTCCGCCTCCGGTCCTGGCTGCTACGGAAGTGGGGGTGGCGGCGGCAGTAGCAGCGGAAGTAGCAGCAGTGCGAGCAGCAGCGGTGGCGCTGCCGTTCCCAGTCAAAATGCCCAACATGTGCCCTTACAGAACTCAGTTCCTGCTGGGGGACTCTCGCCCTATCCGCTCCTCAACTTCTCCACGGTCCGGGACTCGCCCGACGAAGGCTACGAGGACGAAGGCGACGAAGGCACAGAGGTATAAAAAGTGAACAAAAGAATTTTCGTTTCCTTCGACAAAATTACATCTGAAAATCAGATCTCATATTCAGGATTTACATAGTCTAGATGTCCTCCCGTTCCTCCATTCCACGATCCTCCTTAGTGTATTTAGGGACTATACGCACACACACCCCTCGACCTCCCCCAACCCATCCAAACGTTCAAGTGTTTATTTTTGCTTTTTGTTTTTTTCTTCAATATCTTTTTTGTTATATTCATGGTAGAGAGAGACGACGACGACGACTTAGGGCTAGGCCAGTAGTGCAGATTTGATTCAAATAAAGCAAACAGTGCATAATAATATCAAAAAAAAAGTGTGCATCACGATTGAATTCAAAAACTAACATCCTTTGTACAATCTTGTAGATGCCCAGAGTTGTCAAGCAGAAGGTCAGATTTAAGGAACGAAGATTGTAAACGTAAACACGGTACGATAGGCCTACGCCCCGCCCCAACCACCCGATCCCTCACCCGCCACCCCCAAACAAAGTGAAGCATAGATGGCGCTGCTGCTCGGCTCAAGTCATTCCCCAATCATCCATCCATCCATCCATCCGCACACCCTGTACACAATGTTTTCTTTTGTCGCAAGTGAGAGCCGCCAGAAGGGGGCGCCACTTGGATATGACCGGGCTACGACCGAAGCCTCCTTCAAGGGGCAGCTACTATAAACACTCGCAATTCCCATGTACAGAGAGAGCGAGATAAATGAAAGCATCAACCGCCACTCGAGTGAGTGCAGACTGAGTGAGTGCGTACGTTGAGTGTTTCTTGGTTCTGCTGTTTTTTCTATCACTATATTGAACATTGTATTATAAAATAAATAAATGCATGGCAGCCAGAGAGAGACTTTTTCTTTCCTTTTTTCATAGAAAGCTGCACAAAGTAGGCCTACGTCAACAGCGAAAGTGTTTTTTGATTTGATGTACATGTATGTATGTACATAAAATGCGCGGCATTCATACGTAGTGAGAGAGTGTGTGAACGAAAGAGAGAAAAAATATCTACCTAATTTAAGAAGGGTTTCAAAAAAGAAAAGCAAATAAACGTGGATGTAAATTTTTATATACATGTATATAAATATATATAAAAAGAAAATCGGTTGTTGAAAATGTGCATGTGATTGATTTCTATGGCGCACAGTTGTGTTCAAACTTGAGAATAAAAAAACAGGCCTACATGTAGGACGTCCACATTGTACAATGTGAACACACGGATAGGCCCACTGTGGGAGGAGGAAGATTTCAAGTTTTTCATCAACAAAGGTAAGTTGTTTTGGGTTTTGTTTACGACTCAATTCAGAGAGGTGCCGAGATTAAAATTAAGTAGACTTAAGGCGCGCGGTTGTTCACAGTTAGAACGATAAAACTATAGAACTTGAGAGGCAAAACATGCAGCGTAAAGTAGCGAGTTTCTTTCTTAGCTATGCTTGTCTTGCATATCTTAGCTTTTAGCCTTTTATATAACGCTTTAATATGTGTGCCCGTGATTTGATGGAGCGTACGACCTGTCGCGTGCAGTTCTTAACGTGTGATTCACACAGATATGGTTGCTTTAATTGGCTTTAAATTAAGGCTGGTATTTATATAACGGTTATAAGGTCGGCTTGAACCCGACTTGACTGTCTTTCCCCATTTCTTAAAATAAATGAAATAAAAAT
>JAQIYI010001367.1:0-12229 GCA_034700265.1 Polyzonium germanicum
AAGACAAGGTTGAGTAGGCCTACCGTACATAGGGCCTACCGATTGCGTTCATCATTTGTTGTTGTTGTTTTTGGATGTTTTTGGAAATGTTATTTGCTTTTTACAGTTTTTTGTTGTCAAAAGAATTCATAATTGTAAATTTTGTACATGTAGGCCTAAATCATGATAGGACAGTAGACACATCATGGCATGCTCCGAGCTCGTCAGTTTTCAATACATTTGTTCACTCATTCTGTAGTCTGCTAAGCAGACGATCTTTAACGTTGTGCACACTTGCCACTAGATGTCGCTGGGGGCATCACTGGTTCGTTTTTGAATGGAAAATTGCCATTAAAATTTTTTTCTCAAGATTTTTCTTTTCTCGGAAGTCCGTTGAAAATTATCTCTAAACAAATCGCGTAAAAGGAAGTTCGTGAAATTATAATTGATCTCGTGGATCACATCACTGGCGAATAGTTCTAATGTGCGTCATCCAATTCTTATTTCTGACCAATTTTCATTAGGCCGCGAAAGTAACGTAGGCCTACCCTACATGTAGGCCTAAACGCCAGGCGTAGTTTCTGTCTGCTCGCAGTGCTCGACAAGTGCTTTCAAGCTCAGAGTACGGTATCTAGACATAAAATCATGGCCGCTCGCAGGCAACTCGTGTTCGTCACTGGCAACGTGAAAAAGCTGGAGGAAGTTAACGATATTTTGGGCAACGATTTTCCCTTCCATGTACGTATCCTGCATGTAGACCTGTAGAACAGGCTGGAAGACGCACAATTATAAATGGCGATTCATGGCCATGTGCGCTTCCATCACGGTTTATGTATAATGCAAGGTATATATATAACACACGTGTGCGCAGGTCATCAGTCGCAAGATCGACCTTCCCGAATATCAAGGCGATGACCCAGACGAAATTTGTCGAGCGAAATGCCAAGAGGCGGCCAAGGTTGTCGAAGGTCCGGTTCTCGTAGAGGACACTTGTCTCTGCTTCAACGCATTCGGAGGACTTCCGGGCAAGTGATCCCGATTAACCGATAAGCATGCATGCATGATTTGCATGGCTATTAAACTCTTACTGGGCCTAGTTGTATGAAAGCTGGAAAATTAAAATAAAAAGTAGGTTAAGTTGAAGCTGAAGCTCAAAACGGACATCAGCTTTGCTGTCCGTTTTCAGCTTCCCTATTCGTCAAAGGCCTGATGCAGAAGCTTAACTCTCGCGCGTATGGCCAAGTCATATGTTGATCGAGTCGTTGATGGCCAAACCCTGTGACTTGAAGATGTGACATACATCTGAATGTTTTTTTTTTGTTTCTTATGCGATGTAGGTCCGTACATCAGGTGGTTTCTGGACAAACTTAGACCCGAAGGCTTGCATCGAATGTTGCACGACTTCGAGGACAAGAGCTGTTACGCTTTGTGCACGATAGCGCTCGGAAATTCCACAGCTCAGGGCGATTCCGTCCTCTTGTTCAAAGGCAGAACGGATGGCCAGATTGTCAGTCCGCGAGGACCGGAGAATTTCGGCTGGGACACGTGCTTTCAACCGTCGGGTCACGACAAGACCTACGCCGAAATGTCCACAGAATTCAAGAACTCTATATCGTACCGGCGAAAAGCGTTGGACGCTCTCGCCGAACATTTCAAATCCATCGACAAGGTTAATTGATTTATTGATTGATTGATTGCAAAGGTATGTTGCTTATTTTACCCTTGAATCGCTACATGTATACCGTAGACACCACTAGCCTATTTGCCTAGACCTATTAATCAATAAAAAAAATAAACAGGCCCAATAAAAAAAATTCATTTTGCAATGCTTAATGTACGTAATTTGATTACATTTCAAAAATTTAAAGGAAAAAAAAGGGTTTTCTTAACCATTTTCTAACCACATCCAATAGCCATGTAAATCACAAAACTGATTGGTTATCAAAGAAGAGTAAAACGCAAAATGAAAAATGTAGAAAATTTATTCATTTAAAAATCTGTCCTTTTCATAATCAGTCAATCACATGTCAAAGAAGTAGCCTAGTTAATTAGTTAATAATTAAACGTTGATTCAAAGAAAAAAACAGTTCGGTAATCAGTACCGTACATGTACATAAATGAACGCACAATAACAACACACAGATAATAAATTCAATACAACCAAATCCATTGGTTTATAACTTATAAGGGTTCTACCCGATTAGGCACGAAGTTACGTAATTAGGGAGACGCGATCGCCATTTTTTCTTATTATTAGCGCGCGTAGATGCACGTAGGCCTACACTTGAGTAGAAATTTGTCCGCGCGCGAATCAAACAAACGGAGAGAAATTTGCACGCCCGCCCACTAAATAAATACAATAATAAATTAACGAGATTAAATACATTTTTTTTTTTTGCAAATTAGAAATGATTTTTACGCAAAAATCGAAATTTGTCCTAGATTTTCAATTCGCCCCCCCCCCCCCCGCCGCTCAAACATAGAAAGGATAAAATAAAATAAAATAGGCCTAGCCTACCGGTATAGACAAACTTGTAAGCCAACAACACCGTCCTCTTGACATCTACCCTAGGTCTAGTTGAATTCAACTCAATCTTCATCAAGTAAATGTAAACTTCTTACAACCAAATTGAACGCGATTACTTGCCTTGTGAGAACCCAATTTTACACTTCCAAGGAAGTTTGCTCAACTAGGCTATATTGTTATTGGTTGGTGAAAGCTACATCAGGCCTAGTTGGAAGACTTTTTTTAAATCGTGGAAGCCTTTTTGTCTTTAATTTTTTCTAGCTGAATTCAATTTTTCCATTTTCAACTTAGAAACCCTGAATTAATTGTTTCAACCGTGTGATTGGAAAGCCTGAAAGCCTGAAAGGCGCCTACTTGATTCTTGAATACGGTTTAGACACGTCACGTAAGGGGAGACTGGGAGAGTTGTACTTAAAATGCGACAACGAATCTTATTTTGATTTCTGCCCTATATGTGTGACGTCATTTCTAAGCTTATTTCCGGAGAGCTAAGAAATGATTATTAGTATCGGGAAGGAGGAAGGTTAAAGGGATTTATATTTTTTTTGCCAGACAAGTTTCTCAATGCCTTCTTTGCTTGTTCTGCCAGTGCGAAATGGCATTGACTCGAGCTCGATCGTGTCCTCCATCGACCGAATCCGGACTGCCGCTCCGCCTTTGATGGTGATGGTGATGGTGGTGGTGATGGTGACCGCCGTTCCCGGCCTGTCTCCTGCTGTCCTTGTTGTTGATGTTGTTGTTCGTGTTCCAGGTGGTGGCGTCGTTGACGGTCATCTCGTTCGTGTCTCGCAGACCCTCGATGGTGCCCGCGCTCGATCGATGGTGATTGTAATTCGGACTGTCCAGCGTGTCCTGACGAGTGAGCGTGGCGTGTCGAAGGTCGGCGTCGTTGGACAGGCAGTGCAAGTTGGAACCGTGTGGTTGGCCGTGGTGATGTCCGTTTGATTTGTGATTGTTGTGACTGTGAGGGCCGCAGCCGGTGTCGCTGCTGCGCAGGTTCTCCCAGGCTCGTTTGTAATACTTGTTGAGTCCGCGACCTTCCGAACTCAGGCTGTCGTCCGTGCTTATCGTCGTGTTGTCCAAGGATCCGGGTGAACGACGGCTCCTTGGATCACGCAGAAGGCCCATAAAATGAAAAAAATGAAAAATTGGTTTCAAGTGACTCGTCATTCATTCGTTCATCACATTTATTCACAGTCGAATTACAAATCTCTCCAGTCTCATTGACTAAAGTGCTGTGCAAGAATACCTCCGACAGAGAATGACGATGAACGTGGTGAGAGCCGCCAAAAAGACGAATCCTCCAAAGACGGACAGTGCAATGATTCCACCTGGAACGGAAATCAAACAATTGAGACAAAGAGCAGGCCCAGACCCGGCCTACATGCATGCATCTCGCTCGGACAATTAGTTAGATTACACGCTACTAGTTTAGTTTTAGCACGAACCGAGATTAAGCTTGGTGTTGGATCTGGCGTCCTCTTGGACCTCGCTCTCGGCCCCGTTCGACTTGGAAGACGAGTCTTTGGTGTTGACGACGTTGTTGCTGGTGGCGATCACGTCGTCCGATGGCAGCGGAGGTCCGAGAGCCACGGTCGGTTCGTCCGGAAGTCCGCCGCCGTCGTGAGGTCTCTTTCCGCTTTCGTCACGGTGACCGTACACGGTGCCCGTGTTCTTAGTCGGCGCCAACAGCAAATCGTCGTCTTCATCGCCGCCGACCGGAGGAACTTGGCCGTTGATGTTCTTCACGCTGCCGTCCGGATTCAGACTGTGACGTTGGAACGGATTGAAGTCCTCCTCGTCACCAGACGATGCCAGCGACGGATCGGCCGGTATGAAGGGACTCGGTCTTATCAGTCCCGTGGCAGCCGTCGGTGGAGGTCGCGCAGTATTCGTCGGCCTTCTCGATGTCCGCGACGTAGTTGATGGCGCCTCCGTTGTCGTCTTCCGGCTAGACGGCGCCGGTCTGTGAGAAGATGGCGGACGCTGCGAACTTGGTCTCGGTCTCAGAACTGTGGAAGCAGAAGGTGGATTTTCTGGAAAATCGTTTTCTGAATGACGGTGATTGATCGTGGGAGCGACTGTGAGCGGAGGTTGGGTGGTCTGGGGTCGCGCAGTTGACGAAGTTGAAGTGGACGTGGAAGATGGCGACTGGCTCGCATCCATTCGATCGTTAATCGTGTGATCTGGAAAGTACGGTCGGATAAAGTGCGCTGTCGTCGATCCCTTCGTATCGTCCACGACATTGTTGGCGCTATCTCTGGAATTGTCGGTCGTTGTCGTCGACGAAGACGTCGACTGCAGCGGCTCGATTCGGTCTCCGAAGGTCGACTGGAACGGTTTCTCCGTGGTCCTCCTCATGATGATCGTCGTTTGTCTTGTTGTTGTTCTTCGTTTTGTTGGTGTTGTTGTTTGGGTGGGAATCATACTGGTCGTGATAGTATCCCTAGTGGAAGAAGTAGGCCTAGGCCTTCTCGAAGGCGACAGTGTCGGCGATGTCTCAGAATTGGGAGGTCTTCCCGCACCACTGCCATCACCATTGGAGTTCCCCACACCCTCATTCGACCCTTCGTTAGGAGACACCTCTGCAAACAAGAAGGAAATGACGTGTTTTTCATATACATATGTATACCGATATAAACCAATGCCGTAACCAAATTGCCAATAGGCCTAGTTGTCATTGTGTTTTTTCTTGGTTTGTTTGTGGTTTGTTGTGTTTGTGGTTTGTTGTAAGGTTCAACTGGGAACTTTGTTATTTAGGCTGGTGTCACTAGGCCTAGCTTTTTCTTCTAGTCTTGACTAAATCACTTGGCTAACGTCTAACTCAAGATGAACTAAATCGGACCTTTCTTGTGATCTTGAGTTTCACTTGTTTTTTTTGTTTGAACGACATTCGAATCAGCTTGAAGAAAAAACTTCGTATTTCACTAAATGTTGCAATCACTAACGCGCACGTCTCAAGACCCCACATTCGGCCAAGACTGTCTTAAGTCGTGACAGTCTCAAGAATCCTTTTACTCTATCTGTAGAGATTTTCTCGACTCGAGACAGCTTCTTAAACTGTTTAGACCACTGAAATCTTTTTTTTTTGTTAGCAATAAAAAAAATCCCATTAAAATATAAATCAATTTAATTTGGACTAGATGTGTGCTATCACGTTCGTTCGTGTTTCATAGTCTGGCATTCTCACTTAGGGGTCAGGCAAAATTAGTCTTGAAAAAAACAAAAGTCCATTACATGTAATAGAAATTGTCGATTGCAGACCACTCCGCCAATTACACGGCGGGTCAACAAAAATCATCACTTTTAATTTGCACATTAATTGTTCTTTGCTATAGGCCTAACTGCTTTCACGCTCCAGATACATCTATACGGTATTCTTCCAAATGAGAGTATGTGCCAACATTGTAGAAGGCTGGCATCATCACTGATTCAATCGGTTAGTTAAAACGAACTGTGAATTCTACAAGGTGTCCAAGACTGAAAAACAGCTTTTGTAGCTAGTATGAACGGACGATTCAATTGTGAGGTCTAGCTTATAGAAATTGGATCGTTTCCGGTATATAATTTAAAGGGGAAGCGCCAATTGTTTGGACTTTTTTAGTTTTTCCGATCACTTTATTAGTAGGTCCAGTGAAAATATTTGAGTAATTTGAGCTTTTTTTTTCCGCAGTCAAAATACTCCGTACATTTGTAGCATTTTTTTTAATTTTTTTGAAATAAAATAGCGCACCTTCCACTTCCGGTAAAGGATATGCGCTTCACGGAGATGCGCCACGTGACACACGTAATCTCTCCGGCGTCTCACGCGTCACACGCCTTCGATCGTAGATGTAATAAAACCGGAATCGATGGTACTCTTAAAATTAAAATGGCGGCGTCCATGCGCTTTTCGCCTACTGGTAACGTGTTTGATTGGTGCCTGGCGTCGTGCGAAGATTTCTTTTGCAATTTTTGCCATTCTCAATCAAAATAGCGGTACCGTAGGTGGTTTTTTTTGTTTTTGCATTCATGTTTATGAGCTACCTCGTAAAACGTAACGCGCATTACGTGACGCTTTATGCCTCCACAGATTCATTCTGTTTGCGCTCGCGAACGTGTGTGTGAATTGTGAGCAGATTTAGCGGGGTCACAAGTTCACGCGCGTACGCGTGTGCACACGGGAATTAAAGCGCTAAAAACCGGTCATGCCTTTGCTGCATGGTGGCTTTGAAAACCTGAAAACTAGCAATTGGCGTCGTCCGAAGATCTTTCTTGAATCAAAATTTTGAGAGGGGTGGGGGCGCAAAGCGTTAAGATTTTCGTGAGAGCTGCGCTGGAACGACTGCGTGTGTAGCTGTTTCCACATTATGGGGCAAACATTTGTAAACTGCGCGCATTCGAGATTATTGGGTCAACCTTCAAAGATTCCTAGCTGGAGTCAAAATTTGTGTGCTAGCTTGCAGTTTTCTCTTCAAACAATGAAACATGTGTATGTACATATGATTGTATACCTATCGCTTACACAATATACCCATGTAGGGATTGTAGGTTCTGACGTGTATCATTCATCCGCGAGCGTGTATGTTTGTGTGTTGAGGAAGACCCCACGCACCTGAGCAATTTGACCAAGTTGAATTACCGACGACGGAAAGACAGACATTGAGACAGCGAGAGAGACACAGAGAAAGATTTGCGCTAGAAAGAAAAACGGCCAAGTCATGCAACGAGAATTAGGCCTTGATTATGCGTGCAAAATCACGTGCAATTAAGTGCAAACAAAAATCTTTTCTTCAATTTTTTTCCATCTTTGAAAAAAGAGTTGAACATTAGGTCAGTGCTCTAGAAATGTGTGTAAATGTATCTGTGTCTGTGCAATTGAGGTTTGTTTTCAAATGTGTGAATAATTATAAGAGTGCTACGTGTGACAAAATGGGAGACAATGTTGCAGACTATCACAGGCGATTGATAAAACATGTGATTTTTCGGCGGCTTTGTTGTTGGAACATTCGTGTACGTAGTAGGGGGGGGGGACTTAACTTACACATCTGACCTGGGAACAAAGACTTTCCTTCTTTCTTGATCAACTAGCCTACTTTCAAGTGTCAACACTTACTTTTGAACACTATACTTCCGGTTAAGTTTTAAAGCTATATTGGTGCGACACAGACAATTGAGGAAAAATCACAGGAAATGTGGAAAGAAATTAACGAGTTTTACAAATCAGCGTTTCCCAGTCTTAGGCCTACACACGTTGAAACTTGAATTTGACCAACACAGTTGGTCCAACAGAGTTTAATCAAGTTTTATGCCCAGTTTATATTACTCCGTTGCATGCGTCACGTTGCAAGTTTGGAACCCATGCAACGCATGCAAAGCTGTGCAAGTTCATCCAAAATAAGAACGCAACAAGCAAGAAAAACAACTAGGAACAGTGTCGCCATCTATTATTGACTATGTACAACATCTGATGTTTGATGGTCATGGCCTCCTCTAATTGGCTAGACGCACTCAATGACGTCATGCAACACAAATTTCTTGAAGATTTTCCAACGCAATCGCTCACAAACATAAAATGGCTGCCTTTTGACGAACGCTATGACGTCAAAACATGGTTGTAACGCATGCAACGGAGTTACATAAACTCAGCATTATATCGGGTGCAACGTGTATGATTGTATGCGTGGTCAGTTTTTCTGTACGAGGAAAGGCTTCAATTTGTTTGGTCCAACTCTCAGTTTTAAGACAACGGCTATGGCAAGGGCTTCAGTTTTGTCCATTTTTAAAAATCCAGATTGCCGTGATTGAATTGTTATGACCAGGAAGGGGGTTGTGACAAACGTTTCTTCCACACTTGCCTGATTTTCTCACAGTGGCGCCATAAATGAGCATTTCAACGAGGGTCTTCCGAGCGAACTCGGCCCAATTTGCGACATATTTTTTTTGTGAACAGTTAGTTGCATTAACGGCATGCTAGGCTACAAAATTAGTTGTTAAAATGGAAATTTATGCAAATTTATGGGCAATGTTTTATCTGAGAAGCGTTATCTTGAGTTGAAGACAACTCCTCCGTATGGTGACTTACCGATGCATTTTGGAGGTCTGTTGTCCCAGAGTCCGTCCGTGCCGCATCGTAACCGGGCGGCTCCGCTCAGCCTATAGCCCGGATGATCGCACACGTATTCCAGAACGGTTCCGAACGTGGTGGCGTTACTCAGCAGCTTGTAGGAACCGTTCTCGATGTTGGATGGCTGCGAACACTTGGTCGCTAAATTGTAAATTGCAAAAAAAAATTGTAGTCATTTATTTGAAATGTTGAATTCAGAACATATGATTAATTAATTAATTATGACACAATCGTGGTTAGGCCCTACGTTCGCAGCGAGGTGGTGGACCGTTCCAAGTCTGTTGGACGTCGCAACTGAGAAATTCCTCGCCCATCAGGATGTGACCCTCGGTGCAGCTGTATCGCACGATGCTCTCGTAGTGCCGAGTGCCGTTGATCAGCTCGAAATGCCCGTTGGGAATTTTAACCGGAAGTCCACATTCCAGATCTTCAGGAAGCGAATCAAGGAACGATTAATTAAGATTGGAAGCAAGATAATTTTGTTGTCAATCGAACTTCAGAGATTCGAATCACAATGTAGGATTCATCAAAAGTTACATTTGCATAAGGGAGACGATTCGGTGTAGAATCCGTTTGATTGACACACGCGAGCACTGGTGCCGATGAGGAGGTGACCGGAAGCGCAACGATATTCGACCATCGAGCCGGTCACAAAATCGTCAGACGTTGTCCGGATTGTTGAATTCGGCGGACGTTCAGGAATGCCACATCGAATTGGACCTAAGGATTAAGGAACAAACACTATGAAGAAAATTCTTAACAAGCGCCAATATTGAGTCTCACGGACAAAATGTCTTAACAATCCTCATTCGCTCGAACAATGAATTAAAGAAAAAAAATTTTATAAATTGCAGAGTAAATCGAATTTTTTTTTTAATTTGTTGTTCGAGCGAATGAGGACTTGAAAATAAGACTATTTGACTCAAATTGAGTCCGTCTGGAGAATGAACTGCCAATTGTAAGTTGTATATAAACCGGAAGCGGAAGGAGGAAATGTGCACTCACGATTCTGACAGATGTAGTTCAAGTTGAGATTGCAGTCCGTGTCTGACCAAAGCCATCCCTTCGTTCCGTCGTATCGCGAGCAATTGTCGTTGCCACCCGGCAGATTCCAGTAGGACAACGACACGTCCTGCCCGTTGATCCATTTCCAGTTGTTCGGATCGCTGGGATCGCGCACGGCGCCCATCCAATACTGGCCGGAGGGATTGCTGCGATGTCTTCGCCACAACTCCCAGCTAATGAATCCCTGAAGCGGAGGACTGGCTTCGTCCACCAGACTTCCGCCGCCTCTGGACATGCACAATCGTCGAGCGCTGTCGAACGTCAACGGTTGCTGGTTGTGGAACGCGTAGCATTTGGCGTTGAACGTGGCTGCGCTGCCCAGCGGCTGGTCGCGAAACGATGGACAGCTTTCGATCGGCAAAGCTGCTCCAAGAAATCGTCATTGGAAACCGCCATTATGTAAAGGATTACAAATATTTATACATGTAGGATTGTAGGTCTATGAGAAATTTCATTTTGTCTTAATCTCACCTTGGTCCGTATAGACGAAAGCTTCGCAGATGGACAGGATTCCTCCGCGAGTCGTCTCCATGTGGATGCTGACAAACGCTCCGGGCAATGGCGACGAACAAGGAATGAACAATGGTTTGCCTTCTTCTGAAAGGGTTCAACGGAAAATCGCCAATCAAACAAACGTCAAACTCAAACTGTGTCCAAGAAAAAGTCATTACAGGCCTATTGGTGATCAACTGATCTTTCTGATTTTGTTTCGAAGTTGGAGTGGTTAGATATCTCACCAATGAAACCGGTGAATCGTCCACAAATCGGATTGACTCCCAGGTCCGGCCTGTTGTTTCCAACTCTGACGACGATGTTCGCAGGTTGATCGTTGGCTGCCAAAGATAAAAAAATTATTTCTTCTGTTGGATCTTCCAAGTACATCATGTAGTTTGGAAATTGTCAAAGATCGACTTACGACAACACGGACGTCCAAAGTCAACGCGCACCAGCTGAATCATGTAGGGCTCGAGCAAGTTGACGTACCACCAGGGAGCCAGCTCGACGCTCGTCTGCGTGCAAGTGCCCTCCGCGTAGAAGGCGCTGGTGCTTCCGTCGACGGCCTTTTGCGGGAATCCTCCTAGCTGAACCGACGATTGCATCGGAGCTTTTCCAGCTGCCACGTTCAGAACTGTAAATACATTGAATTTTGGAACATTAAGGGGGAAGCAACACTAAGTTTGACTTTTAGGTTTTTCAAATCACTTTATTTCTAAAGATAATATTTTTTGGAATAAAAATGCCTTATTTTTAGCATTTAGTCAAAATAATATAGGGTAACCATCACTTCCGGTAAGCGATACGTGCTTCATCGAGATGCGCCACGTGACACACTAGCATACCACGTGATACTCATCTGGCGTCTCACGTGGCTTCTTCATGCGCCTTCGATTGTAGACGTTATTCGTAAATTGAATAAAACCGGGTGCTTCGGCAGCTTCGTATACCTTATATTCAATATGGCGCCTCCCATGTGAATAGTTGAAAGCGCGTTTGATTCAGCGTCCCTCACTCGTTTGGACAATTATTTTTTTCTGCTGTACATGTGGTTTATTTCAAATAAGTTGAACGCGATTAGTTGTTTGCGTACTTACAGCACCCAGCTGGGATTGTGCTGCATTTCGGCGAGCAAATATTTAGTGCAAATAACTAAATCAACGCATTTGAATTATTTAATTGATTCTTGTTGACGCAGGGCGTTTCTTTAGCCTAACGGCTCCCTTTCGACGTACAGGAAGTAGGCCTACAGTTTCCTTTACCCTAGTTGCAGAAGTGGTGGTGGTAGGCCAGTACGTGTAAATTGTGATACGTATTAAATAATAAATATTCGTAGTCAGACACGGAAACCCAGATTGTTTGCGTGACCTCACTTGCACTCCGAGAGAGTCGCCATTTTTTTGTTTTGTTCAAGTTAATTCATTTTTACCTGTTACGGAGTATATATACTAAACAAAGGAAATTGTTTTTTTTTCTTCTTTCTTTGGACTGTTAATCAAATTGAAGAATTTTCTCCACAAATGAATGAAATAAAAGCTCAACAACTTGTGTTTGCATGACCCGCTGAATAATAATAATATTGACCCGATGATTTTCTTATGAAGAACGCGATTTATAATGTGGGCGACCATCTTGAAAAGTTGAAATTAATATTTAAACTAACACAATAAACACATACACACCCTAAGGATTATCTAGGCATATACGTACATGTATATTCTTCAATTTATTAAGTACCTCCTCTCTTTTAAATTTAAGTGTGTTTTACTTAGGCGGCCGGTCTAGAGAAATTCTCAAATTTGGGTTAGGACTACATGTTTATTCACTTATTTCTTTGGGTGGTAATTGAATTGAATGAGGATCGGCAGGAAAATTAATTTCTTCAGGAATCCTCCCAAGTTTTTTTTAGACTTCAATTCAATTTTGAAGTTTTCAACAGTTGGCAAATATATACATAGCGAAGGCGTTGTAGGATTCACCACCGATTGTAATGATAATCTTGAATACACAATTACACATCCTCATACCTCTGTATTCCTGGGTTCATGCATTCTGAC
>JAQIYI010001368.1:0-12222 GCA_034700265.1 Polyzonium germanicum
CCATGGCCCTCGTAAACGGAGAGGGGGACGAACCCACGAGACTTCCTTAAGCCCCACCAACTTTAATAGATGGCCGGTAAGGGGTTCGATCCTGAAAACGTTGGACTGGGTGGGACCATGGGGTCGATGACCGTAACCACTGGGCCACGCCAACACTTGATAGAACTCAGTGTTGAATTCTGCCTTAGAAATATTTTTAATTATGTGCCCATCACGTGACAGGCGCCGCACGTTTGCTCAAATAAATTAAATTTCAAATTGAAATAAACATTCCATTTTAGAATGAGCATGGCCGCACGCGCTAGCTTCTCTCGCTCCTACTTTCACCTAGTTGACAAAGCTAAGCCATGTATCACCAACGACATTTAGAGAGAATGGAGAAATTACCAAGTCTATGGATTTGTTCGCCATAATTTGCAAAATGTAGTTTCCAAGCCCACAAAAATGTGCTATTTACATAATGATTAATGAATCAATGGAAAATAAATTTGCAAATTTTGCAGAAATGGATGGCGCGTTGTTTCTATTGGCAAAATCTCCAGTCGCCACTGACCTTTGGGACTGTAGACGTCGTCGTAGTGGCCAAGAGCGCTCGTGGTCGACATGGGCGAAAAGCTATTCATGTTCATGTTGTTGTTGTTGTTGGACGTCGTCGTGTCCACTGCGATCTTCTTCCTGGGCGGCGGCGACGTAGGCGTCGTCGTCGTTATCGGCGACGACGAAGAGTTGTAGTTGAGGCTGGAATCCTGGAGCGGAGTCCTGCTCGAGTACTGAGCGCTCACGTGATGCTGTTGTTGCTGCTGATGATGATGGCCATGGTGGCCGGAATGGGAATGAGGGTTGGGATGGCCGTGGTGCTGCTGTCCGTGTCCATGACCTTGGCCACCACCGTACATGCCGAACGGTCCACCGCCACCTGGCGGCCCGTTGGCGGCAGAGCCGTTGTTCCGGCACGAACTGCGCTGCTGAAGGTCGAGGCCGCGCTCTTCCTTGATCTGCAACGAGCCCACCAATGGCGGACTGAGCGCGGCCATCGAGTCGCCATTGCTGCCGCCGGCGCCGCCCAGCGGGCTCGTCGAGAAGATGGACGACGACGAGCGAGAGTCGCTGCAACTGTAGCTGCTCATGGGCGCCATTCCGAAGCCGTGCATAGAGGACAGCGGAAGGCCTCCGTGCAGTCCATCGTCCGTCGCCATGACAACCAGCTTCCGACTGCCAATCACACTCAAAGAAAGTGGCACTTCCGGTTCACTCAAGCTGTCCTCCAAACACTGAATAAAATCGTCCTTCTTGTCCTCCGCACTTCCAACTCAACCACCGATGTTCATCTGATAGACGTCGCTGCAGTCGCCGTGACGCAAAAGGGCCAAATTGTCTCGACGCACTTCCGGTTGCAGTTCTGAAGCAAAATAAGTAAGAAAGTCGTCAAAATTCAATTAGAAATTAGCAACTTAATACAATACACCTTGTAATACTTTTAGACTTCACATTTTCACCGCCAGCAGCGCTTAATGTTAAAACGCGACTCCATTTCCCCTTAATGGCGGCTGCTGCTCAATGACAAGGTTTTCTTTCGAATGGCCGCTAGCAGACGACGCTCATTTTGGGTTTACATGGGAGTCTCAACCTAAAGGCGTTTGGAAGTGGCCATCCGCCATTTTGATTTTTCATTTGTAGCAACTCAATAATTACAAGCTGAGATTTCGCTGAAGCTGAAAAAGAAAACAGGCAGCTAAGATGCAAAAGTATACAAAAAATATAAGATCGGCCCACCATGTTTCAATGCAAGCTAAGATGCGCACAAGCAAAGAAAATAAAATCGCTTTGGGATCTATAGTTATAGCTTTCACTGTGAACGCGCCTTAAAGCGACGTCGCTTTTCAGCGTTCAGAATCTCAGCGCTAAGCAGGATCTTGGGTTTTTTTTTTCCCCCCAAGGTTTTAGCTCATCGTGTCACGTGACCAATATGTGTGAAACTAGGGCACACGGCCCCAAGTCTTTGACCCAGTTTACGGCCACAGCAGAGCTAACGGAACCTACTTAAATATCGGAGCTTAGACTATAAAATGAGTGTGGGAGGCCACATGAAATAATAGGCATAGGCCTACATGTGGGCTTTCACTGTACAAGTGTATAACCTCCCTTCAAAATCGGAAGTTGTTGAAGGTGTCTTGACTCGAGACAGGTCTGAGATTTGCATCAGTGATTCCGGCGGCCTAAGAGTTTACTAATATGACCACTAGAGGAGCGCACGAAACAAGTGCACAGCGGCAAACTGCACATTCCAGTATTTGAAGTTTTCAGCGTAAGCTAAGTTGTAGCTTGAGGGTCGAATCACTAACCACAGACTTGAGCTTGTCTTACTCGAGTCGGCGTTTTGCGCGTGAGAATTATTTCCATTGAATTCCATTATCGATCGCGTAAGTGCATTCTCAAGATCGCCCGTTCAATCTCGGGGATGCACGTGCGATCAATAGTCGAATTCAATGGCACGTGCAAGAAACTGACTTGAGTAAGACGAGCTCAAGTCCGTCGATAGCGACACGGTCCTCAAACTCACTTTTTTCTTAAGCTCTTGTTCTATGAGCCGTTTTAAAATTCAAAAACATATAGGCTCACGCAATTAGCAACTGCAAATAGGCCTATTTCACGACGCCATTTTTGAATTTTTTAAACGCTCGCGCTGAAATTAGAAGCAAGTAACAGTTCCCTTGAGAATACAGTCAAATGTGTTTTCGCGGTTGTTTCTAAATTTGGCCACAACTTGCACGCACGGCGGCCATTTTTTAGAAATCTTTTCCTTCTTCAAAATGTCTGCTAACTTTAATCAGAATGTGGATGGAAAATTAGTGTGATAGCTTCAGAAATGCCAACAAAAAAAATCGGAGCGCCAGGCTATGAATAAAAAATTCAACCGGAATACAAAAAGGCGAAAGAAAAAAACAAGCAGTCTTGGAAGATAATTTTCGGTTGTTTTAATGTTTCCAAGATGGCGGCGGCGGCGACTGTTCTGTTGAAAATCGAGGTGACTGACCCAATAACACAAAGCGGGGACTGACACAACAATCCCAGCGTCCAATTCGTCGTGGGGAAACAGCACACAACAGTGAATGCCAAGGCTGCCTCTGCTTGTCCATCCATCCGTCCGTCTGTGTTTTTATTTGTACGCTCGTTTGTTTGTTTCGGCTAGGCCTAGTTTGAAATATTTCAAATAGTAAACAAGAGGCCTACTTGCTGTATGTGTGCGTGTCGTAACTCGTGAGACTTGCATAGGCCTACACCAAACTGTGACAGGCCTAGTTTTATTTGGCGCTCAAGAGAGCGCTCACAGCCACAGCGGTGAAACGAAACCGGAAGTGGAGTTTATTATCAATTGAAAGTGACTCAATGGCCGCTAGGCCTAACTGGAAAACCTTCCAATTGCCTGTTGTAGAAACGAGAAATCTCCTTTAATTGTTTGGTCTAGCAGACCTACTGGCAATGCCATCAAAACGAGCACTGGGGTGCAAAAATAGCCACCGGACACAAGGATAAAAATAAAAAAAACAAAAGGCATTTTTTCACCGTTACTATCAGAAAAATCCTGAGAGGATTTACAAATGAGACGATTTATAAAGGCAACAGGTTTTTCCCAACTAAGTTGTCCTCCCCTTTAAACCGCAAAAATCCAAGATGGCCGCTTTTTGGCAGACGAAATTCAAACATAAAAGTGTAAATTGCTTACACTTGAGCAATGGCAATCTCCGCCCAAGGCTGTTGTTGTTGCACACATTGTACAGGCCTACAAGAATCGCATGTACCGTGTAATTAGGCTTAATTTGCATAATTTTCCTCTTGAGCGTTTTACGTGTGTGTGTGTGTCACTGACTCACTCGCTCACACCAGCAATGCTGGTTAATTATAATTGAGAAAAAAATCTAAAATGCGCCTGAGCCATGTAGACCTCCAAACAATCGAGTTACGTAAAAATTAAAACGACGTTTCGCCGCGGCTGTGATTTACGATTCACCACACACTGGATTGTGAAAAGAGTTGCCAAGTCATCGTAATTACATGTATTTAGGCCTATGAAACTAGTCTCCTAAATAGTAGGCTATATAGTAATGCAGAATGATAAACTAGGCAATAGATAGGCTTCGCCCGAGAAGGCGACCAGTTTGGTTTAAATGACTGGTGGCTCCATCTAGTCGTTAGATTTCAAAATATTTAAATGAAGCAGACGACTATTTTTGGTATTTTTTAATTTAAACCATTTCATTCAATTTAATCAATTAAACCAAATTCAATCAAATTCATTACATTTAATTCAAACCATTGGTGGCCTTTCCATGTTGCAAGATCTAAAAAAGGTGTTCCCAAAAAAATGGAGAATTTTTCATCTCGGAACAAAAATGTTTCTAATGATGGCGTCTATCTTGCGCGTGCGTCGAGCCGTCGAATGCGCCATTTTGGTTTAAAGGGGAAGCGATAGTACCGATTTTCTAAACAAAAAATCGCCGTTCATCCTATGAAACACCTTATTCCACGACATTCCACGATAATATTTATCTTTTATCTGGTTCTTTTAAATGCATAGGCTGAATCAAACCCGCTTTAAACTTCTCTCCGGGAGGCGCCATTTTGAATATAAGGTAAATGAAGCCCCGGATTTATTCCATTAACGTCTACGATCGAAGGACGCGCATGCAATGTATCACGTGAGACGCCAGAGAATGTCACGTGGGACGCTGGAGAGTGTCACCTGGCGCATTTCGATGAAGCACATATCGCTTACCGGAAGTTAGGTTTACCCTATGCCTATATTATATCAAATAAATGCTTAAAAATAGGCATTTTTATTACAAAAAATCTAAAACTACAAAATAGTGATTTGAAAAATCTAAAACTAAAATAAGTCAAACTTCTTGTCGCTCCCCCTTTAATAAAAAAAATTGCGCTCGCCATCTGGTGACAAATGCTGACAAGACAAAAAACCCCTAGGCCTACTGTCGCAACTTCCAAAAGTGTCCTTGGCGAAATTTGAATAGAACAATTCTGGACCGAAAAAGAAAAAACCGGGGCGGAGATGGAAACGCCCATGAAACAAAATTAAAAATGGCGCTGATTGTTGCTTTTTAGATGACAGAGCGGATTTCAGTTAGCCATTTTTTTTGTTTTGACTGTTTCATCCTCCCAGTTTGTAGTTTGCTCTCATCCGGCCCAGTGTAGGCCTATAAAGCGTGTATAAAGTGTATTATAGGGCTAGGCTTAGGCGGCTAGGCCTATTCAAAGTTTAGCGGCACGCTAAAAGCCAACATGGAACCAGCTAGCGCTGACAAGAGTAACTCACTAGTTAGTGAGGAGCGATAATAAACCAACCAACCAAGGCTTAAGTTATAAACCGGTATTACTATTATCCGCCATTACGTGGGAGATACCGCAGGGTACAATATCATTATTAACTATGATTGACGTAATAATATTAAAGCGCGTCACCAGTGGGCGTTCTTGACGTCCTCTCCCCGTTTGATTGACGTCATAATTAATGAAACCCGGCTAAACATGTTGCTCCGTAGCGGTTCACAGACATTATGGAAATAGGCATAGTGGCTTTTTAAATGGTCTCAGTCCATAGCCAATCAACAGGTACTCGCACTTTTCATAGCCTTGTTGTTAGATGTATTGAAAAAATAGATATACAGTACTGTGCGTCTGTGACGTTCATTATGTAGGCCTAAATGAGTTAATTTTTGCGACGGAGAAATTTTTTATGTAAACCTATGAAATTTTCCTGTTAAAATTAAAGGCTTTTTCAGAAAAGTCATCATCAATGTGTAAACGAGTAAATTTTCCAGGAAATTTCAATGTAGGCTAGAGGTTCAGCCAAAAAAAATTCGTTTTTAAAGGGGAAGTGATAACTATTTTAACTTTTTATTTTTTACGGATTTCAGATCGCTTTATTAACAACATAATAATTAGGCCTAAGAAAATATTTGCAATAATTTGAGATTTTTCGCCATTTGAAGTAAAATTACAAACTTAGGTCTTAGGAGTGTAATTGCAATGGGTGTGTGACCGACTAACTACCAACCAATGCCGAGCGAATCAATTCGCCCATTCGAGTCTGCTAGGAGTCCATCGCTCGCACGGGCAATTAAGCGAAAACTGTAACTAGGCCTACTAACTAGTTTAATCTTACCACGTTGCACGTCCTCTTTCTGTTACGATGGCCGGCCTGCAAATGGCCGCCGTGAAGAGCGCGAGGCCAGCCAGGGCCGCAAAGCAAATCTGTGACAGACTGGCCGGCCTCAAACAAACAAACGAACGGGCAAACAAAGCAAGCCGAGTGCCAAATTGCAGAGCAATAAGTGCGCTCATTCGTTGGCACATTGACATTTGAACACACTGTAGTTGCAAAGCAGACGACGTCCTTGTTTGGTCTTCTGCGAGCGGCCATGGGCGTCCCAAGGGCACCTTTCGCATTACGCAGCGCCGAGTCACTGTGCTGCGCAGTGCAAGCATGCTCGGCCAACATTGAACACGTGGTTCGATGGATCAATATCATCATAATATTGGACTCATATCGTGATTGATGTCATTGATAAAACGACAATAAACACAGAAACGGCTGGGGAAGTCGGTCAACTCAAGTCTTGTTGGACGTCACTTCCGGATGAGCTCGGAGATGCTTCCGGTTTGAAAGCTTAGAAGCTTTCAATTTGCACAACCGTGTCTGTTGGTGCCGCATTTCTAAAAATAAAAAATTAATAAATGTGGGTGTCATCTGCTAATCATTAACTTCTTTGCCTATACAAATGGCCCTAAATTCACATCTCAATCATGTGCAACTGCAATGAGACATAATGGGCAAAGGCGCGAGCATGGCTAGTAGCATGTCCGCGTACGCTGAGCGCCATCCATGTGGCAGGCGTCAGTGCCGCTGACCCCTGCCAGACACTGCCGATCATCATGGTGATGGCCACTGCCCGTCGAGGACATTTTCTCAATAAAGCTCCTTCCTTTACCTTTGTGGTCTACATGACCAACAGGGTTACCAGACCAGAAAATTCATAACTAAAAGCATACGGGTAGTTATATAGGCGACCCTCGGTTACCATCTACAAATACACTTCTTATCTAAATATGAATTAATTTCAATTGGACAAGCACCAAAAGCATAATTTTCCTTGAAAAGCGCATTTTAGCGTTTAGCACAACCAAGAGCATCGACGTTTTAAAAACATCAATGTATTTTGGCCATCCCTAGCAGTGCAGGAATGGCGAACAAAATCATGTTCACCCCGTACGTTTAAGCTCGGACATTAATTGTTATTTGTATGCATACTAACAGCCTAGTGTAGATGGGATGTAGTTAGGCAGACAAAGAGCCTTGAATGTGTGGCGCACTTCCGGTGGCCTTCTAGGCCGTTCACAATAAGGTGCTGACAATAGATGGTTAAATGCAAGTGGCAACTAGGCCCATTCAACTAAACATGAACAGCAGTGATCACATTTGAAACACAGCTTGTTCAACGCCTCGACTAATTGTTAACCTAATAAAATATTCAAAAAGGTATTTTTCTCTCAATTTTAAGGCCCGCCAAAATATAATTTTGTAATTATTATATGGCTGCCTTTTTATTAAGCCATCTTTGATTAGAAAGTCCTCGCTCGCTTCGCTTGTTCGGTCTCCAGTTCACGATCTGTTTGAGAAGTCTGGATAAATTAAACTGACTTTATCTGGGTTTCTTCATGAATTCCTGGAACAAGCTCATTCGTAAACATTTTCAAGATCGGTTGATCAGTTCTCCACTAAAACTCATAGAAACATGCGAGAAATGGCATTTGAAGTAGCAGTTGGGGGAATAGATTTTGGCGCCAAGTCATGTTAGGCTCTAGAACTTCCGCTTACGTCACGCGATCGAACGCTATCACCGTGAGGTCGCGCTATACGAAACGCAGTTTACAAACGAGGCCACTGGATGGCGCCCCAGGCCTTTTTCCAGAAGCTCATAGGTCTGGAACAATCACGTGACAAAAATGGCCGGGAATTGTCACATTAATAATAAATGAGTTTTTCTTTTAATTTATTTTTTAAAAGATAAAATCAAAAATCAAATGAAATAAGGCAATAAAAACCGTCAAACAGATAATGAATAACCCTTTAATAAACAGTATTATGCTTTATATCGCCGCAAATTCATAGATCGCCCCAGGCGGACCAATTATTGGCAATGATCATGTGAATCATTACCAGATGTTAAAGAAATTTATAATTTTTCTAGATGATTTTTCTAGTCTCCTGCAAGGACTGTTCGACAAACGCTGTCGCTCGGACTTTTAGTAGTAGACCTACTAGCGTAGTTAAAATTTCGATTAATTAAATTATCAACACGCGCGCTATTCACGCTCCGACTATTGATATTGCATTAAGCAACTACATGCTACTAGCCTAGTTTATATATTGATCGATTATTCTTTATTACGCAGACTGACTTCGCCCCACGCCATGGCGACCGACACGGGCGAAAATCGCATCGATGATGACGATGACGAGGACAACAAAGACGCGGTAAGTTTGGTCGAAGCCAGCTGACTAAAAGTCCGAGCGAGAGCGGTTTTTGGGGGATATATTTTTAATTGCACCACTCTCGCTAGGGCTTTTAGTAGTATTACATAGGTACTAGCCTAGTTTTTTAAGACTTCATGAAATCCTTATAGATTGTTAGCATGCCTAGTTTGATTTTGATATAAAATTTAAATTCTTTTTCGACAAAAGACCGCTTATTGAAAGAGATATGAACAATTCGTCTGCACTTCCGGGTACCTTTTTGGCAACCATTTTGTAAATTGAGCTGGAATTTAAATTCTGTTTTTCATCTCCTTTCATAGCTGATGGATTACGTGGTTCCTGATATCGGAACAAGACGCACACGATTGAAAAACAAACAGTTTAGCGCTGGAATCGGCGCCGGAAGTGGAAGCAAAACCAACCGGAAGTGACAAGTGTTTCCACGGAATAAATGAGATTTATTTACTTATAATTTGTTTTCAGTTAAAACCAGAAAAAAGTTCAACACTCTCTTGTCAACACTCCAGAAATTAGTGAAATTATGTTTATTTTTTCAAAATGGCGGCCGAGTTAGGCATAATAAAAAATAAGACTAAAAAACAAAGTTTAATGACTATTTCTCGTAAGTTACGTTTGCAATAACAAACTACCAAAATACAGAGGTGCATTAAAAGCTAAATTAAAGTAGGCCTACTGTGAAAGAAAGGTAGGCCTACCCTAAGTTCTTTAGTTATCTACCCACTTCGTTCTGCCAGACTAAGCGACAGGCCGTCTCAATGGGCCTTGAAAGCCTTGAAAGTGAAGGTCAAAGCGAAGCAAGAACGGGAATGCTGACCAATCAGGGTGGTCAGCATTCCCCCTCTTCCTCGCTGACCGGGAACGCCCCGTGAAAACGCACTTTGCCAACTTTAATATATAGAGATTTATAGTTTCAAATATCAGCATCTGTGACACGTCACCCGCCTTACATTTATTACATGCTAGGGCGCATTTGCAAGGCAGCGATTTTGCGTTCGTATTAATTTACGCGATTGGTAAAATCGCTAGACCAAATAACGCCAAATCGAACGTCAGCTCATTCATGGTGCGTAACACGTGCTACTCTCGCTCTGATATTATCTTAGGCCTATATATTAATAGCGGTGATCTGTCAGTCCGTACGTCCCATCTTTAAGGACGGAGCCTAAGTCTGTCTGCGTTTATGAAATGAAAAGGAAAAAAAAATAAGTTCCCCACTCCCTGGGAGCGAACCAGGAACCTTTGGGTTTCAAGGCGAGCGCAGCGACCAACTCAGCCACATAGGGTTTCATATCTAAAGCAAATTAAAATTTTATTTTGTTCATTAGTCATGAACTTTGCGCCCTTTTGATTTCCCCGCTTCCCCAATCCCTGCATAATGTTATATTTCTGATTGGTCATCATTCCCCCTCTACGCTCAGAAGCCATAAACCGCTCTGCTCTCCTAGACTAAGCCTTAGGCCGTCTCAGTGAGCGCTTCGTGAAGCGCTCACTGAGACAGCCTTCGGCTTAGTGTAGGAGAGCGGGCTGGGCGGAGAGCACCCACAACAAGGCCTACTATTATTTGAAAATATGCCAAATATTTAATAGTGTAGGCCAACACCGGTATTATATACATTGTATGTATGTATATGAAGGAATGTAGGATGGAGGATGGATTGTCTCTGAACATTACTACAATAATAAGATGTAAATAAGACAGAACGGCATACGCTTTGCAAGAGCGAGATACCCTTTTTAGGGCTGATAGCACAGCAGCGGCATTTACCATTAGCTTTCATAGTCATTTATAGATAAACTGAGAAAAATATTTTATGAAAAATCCCTTTTACAAATCAAATATTTGAACTGTAGTTAAATGTTTTCTAGTGGTAGCGAATCTTTGAATTTGCGTAAATCCTGGTTTTTGTTGCGTTTCTGTGTCAAATAAGTTAGCGATCATGTTTATTTCTTAACGATTCAATCGTCGATTCTATGGACATTTCGATCTAGGTCAGTTCGCAATCAGAATTAATCGCGCATTTCGTTATCCTAATTAGCTCAATGTGTAACATTATGTTTGGTTCGTTGGTGCGTGAGCGTAAAAATTTATTGTGAATCTTTTGTCCGTGCCAATTTTTTTTACTGCCTTTAACTGACACGCTTCCAAACGAGATTTTAACAAACATTATTATAACGGTATTAATTAATTTTTGCTTATATTTTAAATATTTTTTAGCTTCTTTTAGGGTGTGGGACTGTCACGTATTGAAAATTCGGACAAAAAATGTTGCGCAAACACCTTATACATTAATAACGGTGCTCTATGCGTCCATATGTCTGTCTTCGTTTTATTTGTGAAATAAAAGTTTGCCACTCTCAGGGCGCAAAGGCGCGTCTTTGGTTTGAAAGGGGCTTGATGTTGTTCTTAGTCATGAACTTTGCGCCCTTTTGATTTTCCCACTTCCCCCTTACAGCCAATATCTGCATACTCTCTTTGCTTTATTTTGTGGTTGGTCAGCATTCACCCGTCATCCTTGAAGGCTCAAAGCGCTCATTGATCCCGTGGACTTGTTTAAATTGGTCGAACTACTGGTAGGGGAAACTGGAATGAGGCACATCTGGTGGGTGTGGAATGGGTAGAAAAAATGTCCATCTCTTCAAGTTTTGTTGATTGTCCTATTGATCAAAATTTTGATTTGTATAATTAGGCATAATTTGTATAATTTATTACAAATTAGGCCTCATAAATTAATAACAATTGATAAATTAATACCCTTAATAAATGATTAAATATAATTAATAATAGGCCTAAACTAAATTAAATAATTCATAAATTGTACCGCCGGCCTATTTCGACTCTGCAGAGTCGAAGGTCCACCTTTGGCCCCTTCAGCATGCTGAAGGGGCCAAAGGGGGACCTTCGTTTTAACAGACGATCGGCAAAACTTAGTTGAAATCAAAGAGTCGCGACTGGTTTAGCTCAAATGAAGAAGTTTACTTCGTGGAAAACATGCCGTAATGAAAACAATTAAAACATATCGGATAAATATAAGAATTCACTTGCGAGTCGCGAATCGCCGAGTAGGCCTAGTTAAACCTAATTGTGCGTGGTGTGCTATTCAGCACATGCAGCTGTTCTCATGCGAGCAGCGACATTTTCAGCTTGAACTAGTGATGTGCGATCCGATCCGATTTTTTTGGAAAAAATATATTTTTTTCTTTCGATTTTACGATTTTTGGATCGATTTTATGGTTCCAATTATTTTTGAGTGGCAAAAAGCTCAATGTACGGTATAAGCTTAAATCTAATATGTTTCTAAGTATGGAAGGTGCATTTAGTCTTTTTTTCCCAGCATATACAAAAAATCGATCTAAAGATCGATTTGTTTCTGACAGGATCGGATCTGATCGGTAAATATTTTATTCGAATCGACGGATCGATTTTTTCTTTGCGATCCACCATCACACTAGTGATGGTGGATGGTGGGGTTCAAGCACAGTCTTACATACAGGTCTGGAAACTCAAACCGGTTTCAGTAGAGGGAGGGCTACCGCTTAGCGAAGAGCGGGTGGATACGCCACCTTGCGGCCACGCAATGTCGCTGCGAACGCGGGGTCACGTATCGAGCACCGTGGTATCGAGCGATTGACCGGGGTCACGTATCGGGGTG
>JAQIYI010001369.1:0-12221 GCA_034700265.1 Polyzonium germanicum
GGCATGAAATATCTGCTGGGCGCTTGCGTTGCGCTCGCCGCCCTGACCGGCGTCGCCCGTGCCGACACCATCCTGTTCGTGGGCAACAGCTTCACCTATGGCGAGCATGGCGCGGCCAAGCATTATCGCAGCGGCGAGGTGCACGACCACTTCGCACTCGTGCATGTGCTCGTCAACCACCAGCTCGTCGGCTTCGCCCTCTCCCTCGCCCGCCAAGTCCCCCTCGAAAACGCCCCCCCCGACTCTGACCGCGGCTACCTCACCCTCCTCGCCGTCCACCCCGACCACCGCCGCCAACTCCCCTACCTCCACGTCCACTTCCACCCCGTTTTGACTTGCCACCACCGCCTCGACGACCTTGCTGTTCAAACCTCTTCTTCGCCTCAACTTGTCTCGACTTGAGAATCTCGTCGTTCGTTTTCAGTTCTCGTCTGAGCGGCGTCGACCCGCTCGGTCCGTTTCTCTTGTTGTTGCGGTATTTTCCTAATAAATATTATAATTTGTCATAAGATAACCGAGGTAAATAAATTTCAGATAAATTAGTTTACCGTAATAAAATACAATTGTATAAGATAAATAAACTAAATAAATTAGATAAATAAGATAAATAAGCAAAAATAAATTTAAAAAAACGGGGTCCAACTAATAAAGCATCGTTATTAAAAAGTTAAAACCTTTTTCTAACCTTAAAATGACGTTACAATTAACAATAACCTACTTCCTCTCTGAGCATTCTGGTTTTTGCCTTGGGTTTTTCGTTTATCGCCGTCGTCATCGCCGCCGTCAGAAGAATCGTCCGCAGTCTCGTTTTCAATTCTAGATTTTTTCTGCCACTGCTTGTACCTTTTAAAAAACACCAAAGCTAAGGACTAATAATGAAGCAAAATTTATCAACATCATTATCAGCAGCAGCGGCAATATAAAAAGGATACATGTCAGATTTGTAAGAAGCAGGAATCCAAACGCCACTTTCCGTTTTAATTTTCTTAATTTTCTTTACTTTGCCGCCATCCTGAACGAATTTCTTTTTCTTCCGATCCCTAAAGATATAATTAAAAATAAAGTTTCCCCGTTTGCTAAGACCGCTGTCATCGCCTAAGCGGTGTAACTAAACTCACCATTTAAGTTGGACTCTCTGTTTGCGCATGTCGGCTTCGTCGTCAGCCGTAAAGTCCAAGACTTCAGCGTGCGCCTGCTGGTCAAAAGTTGGTTTCTCTAACCCTAGGCTGAGAATTTCAAGCTGACATTACTACTTACAGACACAGTACAATGCACTTTATTTTATACAATGTTTGACTCTTAATTTGAAAATTAGTATCGAACTAACCCTTTCTCGCTGTGATGATCGCTCGCACGATACGGCACGTAATACTCCTTGTCCTTAAATTCGGTCTTCAATCTCTTCTTCACTTGGAACGGATCGCCAGACTTTCTCTTCTTTGGCGCCAGGACAGTTGAGAAAGCGTTCTAGATTCGAGAAGCAAAAATAACAAGTAAACTATTAAGGAACATGCCTGATTTACTCAAATAAAATTGCACAAGGCACCCGGGTATTTTCAACTAGCAATCGCAAGGCACTTATTTTGCGTATGATTTGGGGGAAATTAGCGATTTTACGCAAACATTGACAAATCGTGCATACCTCGATGTATTCTTCGTTGGCAAATGATGAAAACGACTCGTTCTTCAACTGCGAAGCCGCGTTGTTGATTTCTTTGTTTTCGTTGTCGTCGCGCTTCTCCTGAAGCTTAACGTAGTGTTTCTTGACGGCGCTAGAGTTCTTTTGGCGCACATTCTTCATCAAGACGGCCGCTTGAGCTTTCGACGTAATGCCCACTTCGAAAATTGTCTTGATACGAACAGGAATGAATGAGAACTCGTGAGAAACACGCTCTTACAAACAGTAAACTACAGCAGCATTGACGAGACTATTTAAATACCGAATTGGCTTTGTAAGACTTCATTTCGTTTAACAGCCTTATCCGTTCCATCTCCAATTGACTTCCAGAAGTACCAACTAAAATAATTTTAAAATTTGACTCAATTTAAACATTTCATTAAACTTGCAAGCTAGCGCGTTATAATCGGCACGTGAGACTCTCGCTCGGACGTTATTAGCGCTTTATTTCATACTAATTGCCTAGTTATAAAGGCTTACTGAGCAGTGGATGCCGGCCAACTTTGAGCAACTTGCTGTCGTCTTTTGCTCTTCGAATCGATTCAGAGGACGCGGCTGGACGTGATTTCAGGTATTGTGCGTAGGCATTGTTGCAAACTCGTTTCATGTTAACCTAAAATAAAAAATAATTTGTATGGAAAGACAACAACAACAACAAACCTTTAGGCTTACACCTTAAAGTTAAAAGTTGAAGGATTCTTATTATTGCAAAGACGAACTTACCATGTCGATATTGCCGTCATGAAAACTCTGCAACTCCTCCTCGTGTTCGTCAATTATTGTTTGCGGCGTTGATCCCAAAATTCCATGCCAATCTAAACACACATAAAAAATATCAATCAAGACCTCGATATCAAAGACTAGCGGATTTTTTTTTTCAAACCTGTCGTTTTAGTTTCTGGTTTGGCGTATCGAATCGGAAGTCCCAGGAACAAATGCAAGTCCAAAAGATAGGGAATCTCGTCAGGCGAAACAAGCGAATAAGCAGTGCCAGATCGACCAGCCCGAGCAACACGACCTTGTAAATGGTTAATTTCATTTAGTTAAATAGAAATAACCAAGTTTTTGAAGCATGATTAATAAGAGTTTCTGCTTTTAGTATGTGAGATGCTCTTACCGACACGATGAACGAATAGCTTGCTTTTAGGTGGAAAATTAACATTAATGACATTGTCCAGAAGCGGAATATCGATGCCACGCGCCGCAAGATCAGTAACGAGCATGACGGATACTTTCCTTTTCTGAAAGCTTATTACGTTCGCTTTGCGCGCAAACTGATCCAAACTACTGTAAATGTACGTGCAACTGATGCCTGCCTTGTCCAGAAGCTATTTGTAAAGTAAAAGAAAAACAAGTAAATTTTATTTTAATTATAAATTTAGATTTTTATTTATCTATACTATTTTTTACCATTGCAGCGTATTCTATGTGATGCTTTGTGGACAGAAAAACGACGGTCATCTCTTTTGAGCTGATCACCTCCTTGAGCAGGTGAAGCATGATGGCCATTTTGTCTTCAGTGCGACAACTGAAGAAGGCCAACTGCATTTAAATAAATATAAAACAACCAGGAGATAAGAAACGAGCGAAGTTAAATAAAATGTATAAAAGAAAATCTTAGAAAGGGTTAAACTACTTTTAGGTTGCTGCTCAGTTTCGTCTCCACGTCCAAACGGATGAGGATGGGATCGCTTAGTCCAGCTTTAGCGAAATCCACCAGCAGTTTTGGAAGCGTGGCACTAAACAGTAAAGTCTGTCGGATGTCCGGAAGACGCTTGAATATCTCCAACAATTGCTGTTGAAAACCCATTTCGAACAGCCTTTTTCGTTTAAAAATAAGTTGTCTCATTTAAAAATTCTTAAGTCGATTTTAAATTCGGCAATCGACGTGCTAGTCACCTGTCTGCTTCGTCGAATACGATGTACTCGATGGACGACAATTTCAAGTCCATTTCGACGACCAAGTGCAGAAAACGACCTGGAGTCGCCACAATTCTAAGAGATTTTTTTAATGTATTCATTAGTTTTAACTTATAGTGTAGTTACTTGTAATAATAGAATTACTTTCATATTACAAATAATCTCAAGAGCAAATATAATTAAAAATTCAATAAGGGTATCCTCAACGAGGGTACGCTCGGAAGATTCAATCCACAATTCTACATGTTCAATTGTTCATGTGATTTATTAAAATTTTACGTATTATTTTAACTTAAAATATATTAATTCAAAGGAAGAATTGGTTAGTTTTGACTTAATTATTGCGCAAAACTTACATATCTGGATTTTCATGGATCGCAGAAAATTGTTCGTCCATCCTATAAATTTGTAAAAAAAAATCAAATAAAGCTATACAATAATTTATAAAAAACCTTATGCAAAATTAAACGGCGAAAGAATATAACAAGTATTAGACCTACCGATCACCGCCGAGAATCGCTACAGCTCTTAAGTCGGTGAATTTTCCCAACTGTAATCAAAAAACACGATTACATTTAAAAGACTTACGGTATCGTGGGACCACATTCATCTGCAGTTATAAATTAATGCGTACCTCTCGAGTGAATTTGAGCGTCTGTAAAGCCAATTCTCTAGTGGGCGAAATGATCAAAGCTCGCGCTCCATTGACGGCCGATCTTGTCTTCAGTTTTTCGAACATCGGTATCAAGAAGGCGGCCGTCTTTCCGCTGCCTGTTCTAGCCATGGCCACCACATCTTTCCCCTCCAATATAACCGGAATACACTAGAGGAAAAATAACAACAACCATATGGGTACCCTGAGATTTGCATCCTGCATACAAACTATGGTTGGAATTTTCGAGAGTTATAAGGAAAACTCGAACGCGACCGTAGACTATCTTTCCAATGTAACCCTATTAATATAAGACAATGCTAACAGTCTCAAGTAGCGTTCAAGATTTCCTTATATGTAAAAGTCCTTTATACCCCTTAACGATATATAACGTACATACTACATACTATCATACATGTAAGTGTTCAAACACAGACCTTTCTTTGTATGGGAGTCGGCACCTTGTAGCCCTTCTTTAGAATTCCATTGAAGACGAACTGTCCCAAGCCTACAATCACGTCATTTTAAGAACGAAATATTATACATGTGTCGAGTTATGGGCGTTTAGTAAGTAGTTAGTTTCGAGGCGGCTTAGCATTAGCTATTTATTCAGCTACGTCGCCCTACATGCATTCCTTAGTAGGCCTATCCGACTTTGGATACCGAGGTAAAGAATGCACATACAGTAGTTAAATTGTTAAAATGATTTAAAATTAATTACCGGCATACCAATTAATGAGATGAGAATTGTATATGCATTATACCCATGGACTGAAATCCTCCGGACTTCTTTTTCTTCTTGTTTTGCTCGTGGACCAACTTTCTGGTGTCAAGTTCGCAGTCCGTTTCCTCGCCATCCAAATCAGCCATGACGATCGACTGCGTCAGTGGGTCTATATTGAAACCATTAGGTCTAGTTAGTTCTATTCTATGCAGTATGCCTGCAATCAGCCATGT
The DNA here is from genome assembly GCA_034700265.1 of Polyzonium germanicum. Lineage (NCBI taxonomy): Eukaryota > Metazoa > Arthropoda > Diplopoda > Polyzoniida > Polyzoniidae > Polyzonium > Polyzonium germanicum. The sequence continues at coordinate 5,208 of JAQIYI010001369.1, forward strand.
TGCTGCCAAATATCCCAATTTGTCAATGCACATTAAACATTAAACAATAACAATAACAATTAAATATGTGTAATTTCGATGTAAGAAGAAAATATGGTGGCATCATTGTAAAGCTGGTTTCACGTGAACGAATTTTCCTGCGAATTTCCGCTAAATTCGCATGCGAAATCATTCCATGACTATGGTTTGAATGATCGTTTATCACTAATGATTTCTGGAGCGCTGTCGCTACTTGAAAAAATCCCAAAACAGGCTCCGATGACGTCATTTCTCTCTGAATGAAAAAATGGCGCATGCTCATCAGCCTATCTTGGGATATTTTCAAGTCGAGACAGCTCTAAAGGTCGTTAGTGATTCCAGCCTTACTGTAATGTTTCGCATACATGTAGATTGTAGGCCTATAGGCCTACATCTTACTGGTTAAGTGTTTTGCCTAGGCCTACGTGACGATATATCGCATCATTCGCATGCGAATTTAACGGTACGTAGGCCTATAGGCCTATGCGCAGTAATAAATCCGCCCTTGTCTAACCACCTTAAATCTAGCGCGGGCAGATATTGAAGATTGGTTGTAGGCCTAATGAGAGTCCTACATCGGCTACATGCATAAATTGCCCTTATTGGTAACGTTTCTGCAATATATGTCCGCGCTTTCTGACATCATTGATTTGCAAATAATAACGTAAAAGATTTCCTGAATTTTCATTGGATCGTATTTTACCTTTAGGCCTATCGTCTGCGTGGGTGTGTGTGGCGGATATTAAAGAATTCTCCCAGTTACGTACCAGTACGTCATAAATCTCAAGTTATCAACAGATTTCGCATTCGGCCAGATAACTGTCCCCCACCACGTGCGAACAAGCTCACAACCGGAAGTGCAGCCGGAAACCGCACGGAATTAGACGCCATTTTGAATTGTGCGCGCATGCGCGTTCGAACAACAACCACAAAATGGCGTCGTCCATCAATTCCGTTCTAGAAAACTACACTTTGATCGGATTTTTGACGCAATTTCTGCTAATTATGCGAGCGACGTAAATGCTCGCACATTGTGCGTAAGTGAATCATTCTGGATTATTCATGTTCATTAAACTTTCGACTTGACAAATGTGACGTAGAATCAAAAATCGTTGTTGTTGTTGTTTTAAATGTCTTTAGGCCTATACGTAAGCACATATATTACACGTAGGCCTACACGCTCGCGTAAAAGCGTCGAATGTTTGTCTGAAATATCACCTAGCACGCGCAATAGTTCTATATTAAAGAGGCCAGTAGACCATTTTTACGCAGCGTCAAAGTTTGATGGATCTAACATTTAAATCCAACTAGACTATGCGAGACGTGTAAATTCAAACAGTAGGCCTACTTGGCATGTCACATTGCCAACTCACTTAAGTGGCAGTTGAGTTTACACTTAACTTCCCCTTTAGAGCGTAGTTGGCACTTGAGTAATTTGCAATTAGGCTAGCCTATAATAAAATTTGAGCCATGTAGATATTTCTTACATTTCTTTAGGCCTGGAGTTTAGTTTGGCTGTCGAGTGTGATCCTTGTTGCTAAAAGACGTCATTGCGAACGGCTGACTAGATGCAGCCATGATGGACCGACGAGGCAATATGACGAGAGGTCCACCGACATCCATCCCTCCTCGATGGCTCCAGTGTCCCAGGAAATCTAGCACGCTTATTGGTGGTAATAAGTAACATTTACGTGTATAATTTTTAGGCGTACCGGTATAGGAAGATGTTTTCCCCGACTAAATATTGGAGATTTTAATTGAGATATTTCATCCTTACCGGTTCCCCTTGGACCTTGGTACTTTAAAACATCAAAGCAAAATTCCTGGCTTTCAAGACTCCACTCGGACCTCAGTACGATGACCAAGTTCCAGAACAGTGTCGCTTTCCACCGTCCATGCTGCTTGCTTCCATGAGCAGCTATAAGGTTTGAAATTAAGAAACTATTAAGAAAAATAAATATTTTATCGTATTTTAGTTAACTAGCCTACATAGGCCTATACTGTTTGATAGAAACATTAAGGAGACGTGCATTTTTTTAGGTTAAACTTGGCCTGTGGATTGACTTGACAAACACGAACAGATTCTACGACAAGGCTGACATCGAGGCGACCGGAGTGAAACACGTGAAATTGCAATGCAGAGGGTGACTTACTTTTTATCAATAATCAAATGGATCAAAACCTTCCGCATTTACGCATGCAACAAGAACGAGTCAAACGATCATGATGTTTTTTTGTTCATTTTTTAAGCCACAATGAATGTCCATCTGAAGATCAGACGCAAACCTTCATTACAATATGCCACAATTTCATTTCGCAAAGCCCACTGGACGTCATAGGCAAGCGCATATAATATAAAAGATTCTCCGGGCCCGTTTTTTTTTAAATTGAATGTTAGGTGAATTTCAAATTTGCTCATTTTTATACTCTTAACGTTTAATATCATTTCGCGTCTCGTTAAGGAATTCATTGCACTCACGGTTTCAACCGCACTGGATTCCTCATCATCTCTTACCTCGTGGAAAACATGAACTGGAGGCAGATAATACTCTTATTTTTTTGGTATTTTTTTTACTGGTTATAATGTAATGTCTATCTGGATAAAATTTGTTGCAGTTTGGAAGCCGCTTTAAAAGCATTCTCACAAGCTCGGGCTCCGGGAATCTACAAAGAAGACTACCTAAAGGAGCTGCATTTGCGTTATGGCGAAAATGAAGACCCACCGAGGCCAATCGCCTGCCCTCCACTTCCAAATTGGTGCACAGGTCAAAACAATTTTAATTTGTTCAAATATTTTAAATTCTTTTGGTTCTTGTCCATAAATCTGTTAGTGAAATTTTTCTGTTTCTTGTCCGTTTAAAAAGGAATATTTTTACTTACGAGTATTTTAAGTTTTCCATTTTTAACATTTGGTAAATTAATTTGACTGTCTAGAGTGCGACGACAGTGTGGACGATGATGGAAACGCAGCGGGCGACGGATACCACGACAAAAAGATATCCGAACCAATCAACCAACGACGAAGGAAGGAATTCAACAAGAAGGTATTGACTTTAATATTTTAAAATCATTATTTTTAATTTGTATTTTAACTTTTTAAGTGCCGGTATGACCTATGGCGAGTCTCATTTCTAAATTTGGCTTTCAGAATCCTACATTCGTGGATGGAGTGGAAGGCGTCGTGCCCGTCATCACGCAGCCAAAGCTGGTTCAAATTCAGCGAAAATGTCAGAGCATGTGCGGCTGGGAAAGGTCTTTACACTCGTCGATTGTATTAAATCAGATCTAATGAAATGTAGCGCGAGGCCATTTAAATTTATGAATTTCTAATCAAATAAGAATACAATCAGTTTTATGCAAATGAATTTTTATATACTGTAATTTAATAGTATACTAGGTTACTAGATAAGTTAAGTGCAATTAAATAATTAATACATAATTTAAAATTTTCTGTAATGTGAGCTTAAAAACAACATTCTGGTAGCTTTTGACAATAGGCTACACGATTTAAACTTAATTTTGTTTCAAAAATAGGCTTTGAAAATTTTGGATACAGTAATTATTTTTCACAATTATTCTTTCTGCACATTCAAACAAGAATTTGTGTTTTTTTTTGGTTAAAAAAGATCCGGCTTTCCTGGGTGTCAGCCCGTGTCCATGGACATTAAAAACATACGTCTATTACACGAACGGCCGTATAAAGTTAGCTGGAAGGCCGACGGCACTAGGTTTGTTGGCTTGATCGCTTGGATCAAGGTCAAACTGGGCTAGATTTGACACAAAATCTACAATTTCTATACTCAACTCAAGAGTATTTATATTTCTAAAGGTACCTGATGCTCATCGACGGTGAAGACGAAGTTTATTTCATTGACCGAGACAACTGCGTGTTTCAAGTGTCAGGCTTGAAATTTCCAAGAAGAAAAAGTCCTTTTGAACACGTCGCCGACACCCTCATGGATGGAGTGCGTCATTTATGAAACAAAAAAAGGCAATAAAAATTTTTTTTTAATGACTTGGATTTTATTTTAGGAGATGGTCATCGATCAGGTGGATTTTAAGCCTGTACCGCGCTATTTGGTCTACGACATTATCCGTTTCGAGGGTCAGGAAGTGGGAAAAACCGATTTCGACCGACGTATGTTGTGTATCAACAAAGAGATCGTCGGACCTCGCGCGTTGGCCATTCAAGAGGGCCGCTTGGACCGCAGCGCAGAACCGTTCAGCGTTCGCATCAAACAGTTCTTCGAACTGACCCTGACTAGAGAAGTATTGATGCTCATTTTTTTATATTTCTTTTAAGATTTACACTAACAAAAATGAAATATTTGTCAATTTTGCTGATAAGCTCCTCAGCGACAAATTCACTAAACAACTGAGCCATGAAATCGACGGTCTAATCTTCCAACCTGCATTCGACGTAATGAAATTTTGAACAAACGCAGCGTTATTACTTAACATCGTTTCATTTTTCTGGTCGGGACATACATTACTGTAAAGCAAAATGAAAGTGACAAGTCTTTATGTTTTGTTTAGCCCTACGTGGCCGGTCGTTGCATGGAGGTTCTCAAATGGAAACCGTCAAGTTTAAACTCGGTGGACTTCAAACTTACCGTCCGTAAAGAAGTGCGAGCCGGGTTCGTTCGATTGATCATCTTCTACTTTTAGGCCTACAGTTTGTCAACAATAAGTTTAATTTAAACGTTTGTGACTTTCTTGTAGAATGATGCCGGAAACAAAGGGTTACCTTTACGTGGGAAAATGGGACAGTCCTTTTGCCGAAATAAAGGTACAATTACGCCTAGAGAATATTTTTTTGGATGATAAAATTTTCTTTTGCAATGCTTCTAAATATTCATATGTTTCTAAAACCAACAGGTTTTTTTTATTAATTTAAACGTTTAATATTTTGAAATGCACGTAATTAAAAGTTAATTATTTCATGCTTCTTTGTTCGTTTTACGAAGTTGAACAAAGAGTTGAAGAAATTGGACAAGAAAATCATCGAATGCAAATACGATAGTGGTCAATGGAAATACATGAGGGAACGAACCGACAAATCTTTTCCGAACAGTTACGATACAGCCGTCGGTTAGTTTTAGTTTTTGATGGAATTTTTAAAAAATAATAACATTCAGTAACTCTGCTTGCATTCTCAACGCTATTCATTAAAATCTTTTAATTTGCAGCCGTGTGCTCTAGTATTTCGCATCCTGTCACGACAGAGAAGCTTACCGAATACATCGACAACTACAGGTGGAGGCCGGCTGTCAACAAACGACCCGCTGACGGTTCAGCACCTAGCCAAGAACCAGCGTTTAAAAAGCCAGCAGTTTAAAATGAAAAAAATATATATATTGAATGAAACATTTTGTTTTTGTAATTCTTTTTAATGTTTCGATTAAAGCTGGATGCACAGTTGCACACTGCAACTTTTCGAGCGTCGCGAGCGTTGTTACCACGGAGTCCACTTCCGTAAGCATGTTGACAACGCCGGACGTGTCGTTGAACAACGCTTGCAAAACAGGCTAAGTTGTAGTGGGCATCTAGCCTTTGGCCTGTATTAATAAACTTCCAGAAAAAAATTCTTTTTTTTTTTTTTTTGCTTTAATATCATTTCATTTGTTTTGTTTTTTAAGATTGCATTTCATCAATTTGGTGTTCATATATTAACCAGATTTCGTTAGCTCAATTTGTAAAGTTCGTGAGATTTGTTTTGTTGTTTGAAGTTGCTCTCGGCCAACTTATCCATTATTATCATAGCGCTTGTTTTAATATTAAAAGCGTTCATCTTTGTCAGCATTTTTAACGAAATATCTTTCCAAATGCGCTTGTTTGTCATGAACGTGATTAAACGACAGCGCCTACATGTACCAAATGAGGTGAGCTTTGATCATATTTTAAAAGTTCAGAAAATAATTTTAAAATTTTCCACAATATTTACTTGCAGTTAACTTATCTAGTGGGGCCGTCTAGTTAGTTTATAAGGTAATACTTGACAAATTATGAGATAAATAACATGACAGATAAATAAATGATGATAAATAACAGATGAATAACAAAATAAATTATACAATTATATTTTAAAAAAGAATATTTTCAAATTTAAAGAGTATAAAATTCAAATTTGGATTCTGTAATTACCTCGAAATTTGCATTCATTGAATCTCTCCCAATCCCGCCAAAATGAATTTCTCACGCAGAATAGGCCTACGAATAAAGCATGTGATTTTATTAGTACCGTATATCCACAAAACATAATGGCGAAAGTACTGTAACATGTTAATCTGTGATTAGGGTTTTTCTTAAGTTGGATTATTGGGCAGTCCTTATTTGTGTCACAAATTTCAAATCTGGATCGGGTCATTTTTGTGTAATAAACAATTTCGTGTAATGAAAAGAAAAAGGTTCGCTTATACTGTATGACGTCATTTTACGCAATAATTGGTGGAGCTGGTTTGTCATGAGCACGGTCTTGGTCATGAGTAGAGGGAATTAAAGCATGCATGCTTTCAAGCCCTACCTGAATTGACAAAATCAACGTCATGCAAAATTGCAAATAATTAGTCATTCGAATCACACACATCCTTCTTAATGGTATACTTTGTTCTAGGCCTACATCAATAGTGTAATAGGCCTAAGAATATAATCTTATTTGGGTTGAAAGAGACCAGACGTTTGGTCTACCAACTATATTTACACTCTGGTTATTATTATTCAACTGGTTATTCATTGCGCGCCGGTCGCTTTTTTATTCAAGGAATTGAATGCTTTGAACGCGGCCATACCTGATGGTTGGTGTCGGATAAATCTATAGAGCCAACATCTGCGCGCGCCTACGCTTTAATTAAATTAATTGGTCATCGACTCTTGTTTAAGCCTAATTTCAAAGTTTGGAAATTCCTGCTTTGATTCATTGCAAACACAACATAACCGTCAGAAAAGATAAAATAAACAAAATCACACCGAAAGCCAGAACTTTAACTATTGTCGCAT
>JAQIYI010001370.1:0-12219 GCA_034700265.1 Polyzonium germanicum
GGGGGGGGCGCACTGGCAATAGACTAAATGGAAGCCATATTGGCAGTGCGCGCGCACTGCCAATAGCTTTATCCTTTCGGTTTGTTTGTTCGGTGGCCGATCGACGTGACTTATATTTGTCGGTTCGTGATCCGTTTTGTTTTGAGCCCAATTTTCTCCAAATATTTTGCCCAAACTAGGGATCGTTCATCCCTGGCCGACGTCCGGTTGTCCAATTCGAGGCAACATCATGGAGAACTATCTCCAAATTGCAAAGACGGCTGTGGTGAGACATAATTAATAATAGGCCTACTCCTATTGTTCGACAACGCATGCATGTGGGCGTTGTTGTTGTTCTTGGTTGCAAAATGTAAACAAGATCAATAATGGGTCATACATAAGAGATCCCTCACAGATTAGTATAGATTTCATCTAATGCCCTTACAATTTGCCTACTGTGACATCCAAACCAATATGTGTGAAATTTAATTAAATTTGGCCCAAAACTTAAAATGAGTCTACGCCTAGAGCTTAGACCTATAAGCAAACGGCCGGTCTAGGCTTAGTTTGTAGGCCTAATTTATTTTCTTATTATCCTTTCTTTCTTAAGAAAATTAAGATAAAACTTCACTAAGAATGACCTTTTATTAGATCATGCAAATTAAGAAAGTTCAAGAAAACTAAAGACAAAATTAATTAGGCCTACTATAGAGAATTACCCCATTAATTAAATTCTTATTAAATTATTAAAACTGATAAAGGTGCAGAGTGTAATTCTGGACGCATGGTTAAGAACTCAGGAAATGGATGTCAGAAAATGGTCGATTCGATATAATAACATTATATAATTATTCTAATTTTCAGCTTAATTTGTCCACTGATGAACAGCTTGTCCACGTGGTTATGGGAAATGAAGCCTGCGATTTGGATTCAGCAGTTGCAGCCCTCGTTTACGCCTTTTATCTTGACAAGGTAGATTTAATTCATTAAGATAATTTACGATTAAATGAATCGTTGTCATTTTTTCAAATAGCCTAAAGGCCAATGCCTAATTATTACAAATTCTAATTTCGTTAATTCGCGTAGACAAAGGCTCTACACAGCACACTACACAACGCAATAATTATTCCTGTCCTGAACATCAAACGACACGAGCTCTACCTTCACTCGGACGTCACTTACTTTCTAAAAGATACCGGCGTGCCGTTAAATCTACTTACATTTCGCGACGATCTTGATCTGAAGGTAAGAATTTTGTTACAAATTTTAAAACAAATTCGGAGTTTCCTTCATTTGTTATTTTTAATTGTCCGAATTTTGAATTTCTTAATTAGTAATTTTATTTTTTCTCTCGCTAGTCTTTGCATGCTGCTCATAAACTGACCTTGACTTTGGTTGATCACAACAAGTTGAATCCAGAGGACAGCTTTCTCTGCAGCCGTGTCACCGAAATAATCGATCATCATCCGAAACTGGAGGGACGAATCGAGAGTCAGAGGTTTGTTTTCTAACAAATAAAGAAAACAACAAACATTAAATAAAAATAAAATAAATGTTTTAATATGTTTAAAAATAAATGCAGGACTCAAATCACGTTGGAACTTGTGGGTTCCTGTTGCACACTCGTGGCGGAAAAGATTCTCTTGAACGCAGATGTCAATGTCTTGGATCGCCAGATCTCGTTGCTTCTTTACGGTTCGTTCAATTCTTTTTTCTTTGGTCTTGAATAATTCCTGAACTAAATACTCCTGAATAATTTACAGGAACGATTCTGTTGGACACAATTTGCCTGAATGACGCTGCCAAGCGAGTTACTGCAAAAGACAAAAATATTGCCGAAAAACTTCACGAATTTTTGGCGGACGTCGATAGAGAGGAATTGTTCAGGTCACTGCACAAAGCCAAGTGCGACGTGTCTGGTGATTAGTCTTATATTTATGAACACTTGGAATTAAATGCATCTGGATCCATTTCAGGACCTAAAACTCAGTTGATTTTCCACTTTGAAAATAAAGGGTTGAGCGTGGACGAACTTCTTCGACGAGATCTTAAATCTACATCTAACGATACGATGAAAATAGCTGTTTCGACTATTTCTTCGTCTTTGAAGGTAGGTTTGCACGGCTGAGGTTAATAAGCACAGCCCTAGAAATTCAAATCACCTTAATGTTTTTTTTTCTTGAATTTTGCAGGACTTTCTTCAAAGACCAAACACCGAGATCGATCTGGATAAATTTTCCATCGCAAACAGCTGTCAGATTGTCGTGCTCATGGGCGTTCAGGTGAATGTAGAGACCATGGATGTTGAACGGCAGTTGGCAGTCTATTCGTCAGTGCAAGGCTACAGAGAACAGGCATGCTTCCTATTTTAACTTAGTCGTATTTGTAAGTTTTAATTTTGATTTAAATTTAAAAAAAATTCATAAAATTACGTAAAAATCATTCAAATTTCGCTTACGTTCAAAGATTGTGGATATGTTGGAAGCTGTGTCGACCCGTGGCGCTAAACTTTGTTTGCAGTCGTCGCCATCGCCGTATCAATCAGTCGTCTTGTACCATCAGGGCAACGTGGCGGCCACCAGAAAAGTCATCTTGCCTCTTTTGCACACGTTTCTACATGGAGATCGTTCTCCTTGTGTCACAGGTTATTTTCTAAGGCTAGCTTTTAACCAGACATGAAAGCTTTTTTATTAAACTAATTATTTTAGTTTTCAAAAATTAAAATAGAAACAAAAAAATACTAAATTTAAGTTTGGTTTTTTATTATAAAATAACCAAAAAAAAATGGATATTTCGCAGCTTTCATTTTTTTGTTTTGTTTTGTTTTAGGCGATGCTTCTAAGAATAAAATTGGCTGCCGTCCATCCGCCAACAACAATAAAGGATGCGTGAGCAGCGGCAGTGGCAATAACGTGGAAGACGATCAAAATTTGGCTGATTACGATCCTCTCGCAGCCGAAAGCGAAGACGTGGTCCCGTTGAACAATCCGATCGGCAATCCGGCATCGCAGCTTCACGTGCTCGGCATCGGCGATCCTATGAGCCACGCCGGAAGTTCGCAGAGTTCCAATCAGAATTCGTGTCCGTACACGCCGCAGAACAGTTGCCAGGACGGCGGACTCGAGCTGGATCCGTACGCACGCCAGATCTTGCCCAGCTTCAATAGTCGCGAGATGATGGAGAAGATCGAAAGCAAGCGAGGCAAGCTGAGAGGTTACGACGTGGAAGGCGACGGCGGCGACAACACTTTCTATCCATTCACGCCCAAAAACAGTTTCGTCGACGGCAGCTTCGAAGCCTATGTCAAGACATCTCAGGTGCCCTCTTTCGATTCGGGCGATTTCCTCCTCAGAGTAAACGAGAAGGTGGCGTCCATGGATCGTCCGCCACCGCCATCGCCATCGTCCTCTGTGGTTCCGACCGCGTCCGGAGACGACGATGTCCTCATCGGATCCGTCAGCGTCGAGGTTCCGCAAGTGGCCACGGTCTGCAACACCAGGAATGGTCACAATCATCATCAGGATCAGGATGAGCAAGCAGCGCACGATACTACTAACAGTTTAGATAAGCCGCTTCCACAGAAGTGGTAGGTTGCCATTTACTTCTGTTTGATTTTAAGTATTTTAAGTAACAAATAAATTCAATTTTTTATTTGGAAGCTTTTTTATTTCAAAGCTGGAAAATTTAAAGTTTTATTTTATTTTTTTAATTTTCATATTTCCAAATTTGGGATTTTGCTATAATTGAGCATTTTGAGAGCATTCAAGAAACAAAACAGGAAGTGACGTGATTTGGGTTCTATTTTAGAATTAAATTTAGAAAAACAAAACAATCGAAACTGTTCTAGACAGCAATAATATTATTGCAATGAAGCTATCATAAATATTAGTTTGGTGAAAATTTGGGGGAGATTGCATTAAAAATAATGAGGTGGGGTGAAATTTAGATTAGCTCTAAAATAGGATTCTTTCTAAGCTATAAATTGAAAACTTTTTTCTGGGGTGAAAATTAAAAATTATTTTTAAAACTGAAACATTTTTGAGGTGGAAAAGAAAATTTACAAAGCCTTTTGCATTAAACGTTGTGGTGGGTGTAATTGAATATGAAATTTTCTTAGTCTTAGAACTGATTGTTGCGATAGGGCCACTTGACAGGATATTGTCAGTATTTAATATTGTAACTTGTATGTTATAAATTATGATAATCTTATTAGGTCTACATAAAATTTGTGACGTTTTTATATTCGACTTTAATTAAAGAAATTATGAGAATATTAATCATATTCATAATATACGAGTACCATGATCTCAGAAAAAAAATTATAGTATGTTACCAGGTGTAGTTATCCAGTCTCGTATATTCGAGTAGGGCCACGTGTTTAGACCAAATGAATAGTTTTTGTTTTTGCTTATAATTTCATTTTGTTTGTAATTTCATCGATTTGCATGAAATCCTTTGAATTAATTTAGGTTGCGTACTTTACCTCTTTTGTTTCTTGTTGCCAAATTCAGCAGCACACGAGACTGAAAAATATGAAGAAAAAAAAGTTGAAGTCGAGCAACTTGAAATTTGTGATTTTCGTAGTAAATTTAGTTACAACATGTGTGACAAACAAAATTAAAAAGATAAAAAAAAGGCAAACGAACACAAGTTGAATTGTCAATTCTTTCAAAAAAAATTCATGGTGATCAAAATGATTGAAAAAAAATAAGGCCTACGCTTAACTGAGTAGGGCATCCAAATAATAAATACTACAGGCTTGAATAAAAAAAAATACGACTAATTAAATAGGCCTCATGTAATTTTATTAAATAAATAAAAATTAACAAATTTAAGATTTGAAATAAAAAATTGAAAACAAATAAAATTCGACACAAAAAGAAATTTGAAATGAAATGAAATTCAAAATTTTGTAATATCTAGGCCCAAGTTACAGATGTAAATCATTTTAATGAGTAAAGTTCGAACCTAATTATAGTAATCACTTAGAAAGCCTAGCTGATTATCTAATTATTATAATGATCAAAGTATAAAAATAAGACCTGATCGAATCCCCCATTGTCGTCGCAGCTAGGCAGGCAGACACAAGCATACAGCACTATGGCAACCCCTCCGAGCAATTATTGATTTTTCTTCAGCAGGACCCGCGTAGAAAAGTCGAGAGCCCTATACGGTGCAGAAAGAGAAAAAATAATAATGAGCATAATAAAAATGGCGCAGCTCTGGGACAACACCCAGCATGATAGGATGACCGACCCTTTGGACGCCTATTCACCGAGGTTGGCACGACCCACTAACCACTAATCCATTTAAGAGTCGATTCCCAAATTCTGTTCGAGTTATGAGTAATTGACGATGTCATATTAGGCCTGTAGATGCACCGTGAGCATTTGCAGTCAAAATATGGAATGCCAAATTTAGAATCAATTAACTTCATGAGGGATCGAGGTAGAAATCCTGATTCCCATTGATGCTTCCAGGAATTGCATGAGGACAAAAATCGAATCAATTAATCAGCATTATTTGTGCACGAATGGAACGTAATTGGATCGTAATCAATCGATACGTGTGTTGTTGTTTTTGTTTATTTAGTGAAATCCGGTTGTGAGACGCACAGATACCAATATTGATTTTGTATTAATTGCAGTTTTATTGATCAGCTTATAATGCCAGAATTAAGCAATTGCTTGACTCAAGACAGACTCGAGTGAGAATATTTCCATTCAATCAAATGTCAGGGTTCACAGCTAGTGTAAGCTAAGCATGAATTTATTGAGCTAAGATATGCGCCAAAATGTATCTTAGCTCGGCTGGTTTTATTTTAAGCATAAAATATAAATGCTAAAATAAAATGAATTATAATAAGTTTAGAAATAAACTGAATAAATAAATTTAGAAATAAACTAAATTAAAAAAGACTAATTTTTAAATTGAATTCTTTACAATTAAGTTAGTTAAACAGTAGGCCCAAATAATTGATGCATTTTTGTTTTAAAATTTTACAAATTTCAGTCCTGACGAAGCGGAAGCGGCGAGTTTCTCAGAGCACCTGGACAAGAGCACCGAAATAATGGACACGAACGAAACGTGTTCGGACAAGACGTCGCCGTTTCCCAACGACCTCGAACAATCGATGAACTGCGGCACGTCGTCAACATCGACGAGCATGACGGCCAGCACCAATGCGAACGCTTCCACGATGATGACGTCCGATTCGACCAACGATCGACACAACAACGTTCAGAACAACCACACCATGCAGCTTAAGTCGCCGACCCTGTGAGTTATTGGACAATTTTTCAAATCCTTTCTTTGTCCTCGACTATGTAATGACTGTATGCTCTGTCAGGTACAGCAAAGGAGAAACAACTACGTCCGACGTAGTCATTGAATGCACAGCAGACATGCAGAGCGCCACAATCACCATTTGTCACCCATTGGACCTGGACCTGGACTTGGCAGCCAATTATCAGACGGAAACTGTAGATTTTCCAGACAGTCCCAGGCAACTCAAGTTTTTAACTCAGTCCACGCAGGTGAATAACTATATTGAAAATTGCCCATTTGATGATGATGATGAGTGAAAATCGTCTTTTTCAAAATAAAAAACACAAGGGGTTGTCCTTGGAGGAAACTGTTCTGGAGGAGGAAGATGAAACCGAGCAACCAGAGGACGAGGACTTTCGAGCAGTCCTGTCGCCGAGCAGCGATGGCGTTAAACTCAAAAAAGGTATGCCTATATAGTATATACGTACAGATGCAGAATTTTCTCTTTAAAACTAGGCAATTAGATGAGATACTAATTTAGAACCGCTAAATAATGTCTAAGCGAGAGGAACATTTACAGTGACTCGGACTATTAGTTGCATGTTTCGAAAAAAAATGTGGTTTAAAGAGTTTCTCAGGGTAAACAACGACGACGACTTTGCGGATGCGACGTCCTTTGACGAGTGCAATGACGACGACGACGTCCGCGATTTTCAAACATCTTCGTCTTTGGAGAGCCTCGACGAAAACGATTTTGATCGAAGCGTTCTCGCGAAGAGCATCGAGTACGAGAACGAGGAATATGAACAGGAAGTGGCTGCCGAGGAGGACGAGAACGTTAAACGGCAGGGACGTCGGTCGACGTCCAGCACTCCTCGTCACCTGGACAGCAAGAATTCTTTGGCCGCCGACTTTGCGAAGCGAATGTCGACCATGGGCCAACTGTCCGCCATCATGGACGAATCGAATTCCAGTTGCAGTTATACTACTGCGACTAACAATAGTCAGCAGTCGCAGGTGATCACGAACGAAGCCACGGTGATCGACGCAGTGTCCACTTGCCTCAGAGTGAATGACGTCAGAAACTTCTACGACCTGTACGAGCACCTGCGACGCTCGCTGCGACCAGAGTACATCAAAGAGATCGCGGACAACAACGAGTTGTACCGGAAATACTTCAGAGACGAAGTGCTGGACGCTCTGGACTTGATCAGCGCCGGCGCTCTGACGTCATCGACCGAAGAAGATGTAGAAAATGAACAAAAAGAAGAAAGTCGATCAAAATCGAGATCGATCGTCTCGGTCGATCGCTCCAAACTGGACCAAAGTATCGTGGAGCGTTTTGGCGAGGAACTGTCCATGGTCGTTCTGGAAGAGGAACAGGAAGAATCCTTATCTAAATCGCCAAAGTCTATTAAAAAAGATCGAGATCAAGCTCAGTGTACTGGCGATCTTCGTTTGGTTCCGTGCTGCGGCGATCGTGCGTTTTTCGTCGAACTGCACGAAGACCAACAAAAAAGTCCGACCAGATGGACGTCGCCAGGTTCGAACACTGCACATCAGAAAAAAAAAACTAATCTCCACTTTTTGTTCTGTTTGTCGTAAAGCCACTGTGAACTAACCACGACGATGTCCGATATGTCCGTTGACTTAAATTTTATGTCTATGCAGTTGGAATTGATTGATTGCACGTTGTAATTAAAACTGATTCATTGGTTGATTGATTGCAGAGAGGCCGAACACCTTGACAACGACGGGCGTGAAGAAACGCAAGATCAAAGTGAACGAGGACATCCTGAACGCCGCCGAGGATAAGGAAGACGAGCGAAGTTGGTCGTCGTTGAGCAACAGAAGCGACGGCGACATTCTGACGCCCGGCGACGATTTGGCCACGCCGGACGACATCGACACTCCGGACGATCTGGACGATTCGGTCACCGAAGGCAAGTTGGACCAACACAGTTTTTTAAATCAATTTCTTTTCTCCAGACTGACTCAATAAAGCCTATCGAATGCTTGCATATGACTATGATGAATGCTATCCTAACTCAAGACTGAATGCCGCTTTACATGCAGTGACGGATCCTATACCGGAAGTGTCGGCCGCCGAAGAACGCGACGAGGAACGAAGGTGGAGGACGTGCGTCATCGGAGGAGTTCAACGCAAAATAGACTTGAAAGTGATCGAACCTTACAAGAAAGTCCTTTCCCACGGAGGTACATTTAAAGACTGGAGTCTGACCTGACTGAAAGAGAAAAAACGCTTAATTTTGGACAATTCAAAATGGTTTGTTTTCTGTCAGGGTACTACGGCCCTAAACGCAGTGCTATCATCGTGTTCAGCGCTTGTTACTTGCCGGACCATGGTCGCAAAGACTACGACTACGTCATGGACAATCTTTTCCTGTGAGTCAACTAATAATCGCTTGGCTACAAATACAAACATTTCTAAAACTCAAAATTGTAAAATTGCTAAAAACAAAAAAGATATGTTCTGACGACGTTGGACCAGCTGGTGGCCGAGGACTACGTGTTGGTCTACCTTCATGGCGCTTTGGACCGCAGTCACATGCCCACATTCGGGTGGCTCAAACGATGCTACCAAATGATCGACAGAAGACTGCGGAAGAACCTGAAGGGACTCTACTTGGTTCATCCGACCTTTTGGCTGAAAACAATCGTCCTCATGACGAAACCTTTCATCAGGTAAGATAAATTTTTATATAGCCTACAAATTAATCAGGAATTCTCAGAATCAAGAGCTGTAATTTAGTCGAATTTATACACATGTATTTCAGCTCAAAGTTTTCGAGGAAGCTGCAATTTGTGAACACGCTTCAAGAACTGGCCGATCTTATTCCGGTTGACCAGATGTCGATTCCGGACAAAGTCAAACAGTAAGCTGCTCAATCGCTCTGAACAAATGTTCTGTCTTAATAAATGACCATTATAGTCGAAGTTAATTATACTCGCTAAATGCAGTTTGGGGAACATGGTAACCATACATAATTGGCATAGGCCTATTGTTGTACTAATAACAACTAACACGCCCGCATCTATTATCTGTCTGTCTGCTTCTGTTATGCCGTTCTTCGAATAGATACGACGAGAAGAATATTACCGGTACTAACACCTCTCCTAACCAGTAAAGATAGTCGATCCCCACCCATCCATGTCTTCAACTAAATCGAAGGTAAACTATATCTGGATATGCTCGACAAATAAACTAATTTTGGCAAAACCCAGAAGCATAATTTTGAGCATAATTTAAACTTGAAAAAGCATTTTGTGTTATAGCATGGATGATAATTAATTACAGTGTAAACTATAATTTATTGATGGTTAATGAATTAAGCAACCATGGAGTAATTATAATGTTATAAGTACGAGTGCACTTACAGTATATAGACCTATAATCCTATATGTATGCTCGCAGGTTGGAATTTGAGCTGATGATTAAAGAGAAAAAACGTCTTCAGCATCAGAAATCTCAGAAAAAGGAAGAAAAGGAAACTGCTAGGGCAGGAGGAGCAGCGGCGGCCGCCGCGGACTCTTCATCGGAAGAGGAATTGCCGACTAACTATTCAGCAGAAGGAGCTTGCGAGATGAATTACAGGCGCATCCAAGCCGATTATTATGCCCAAGGAGGCTTCACTGGCGGATGGTTTTAGAAGGGGCATCGATAAGTTGGTTCGTTCGTGATCGTCGTCACGTTTCAATGTATTTGTATAAATAGACCTCATCATATACGTCGAGTACTTTCAAAGTGTTAACTTGTTTACTTTATAATTATCAGAAGAAGAAGATGTGATCAAAGCAATAATTCTTTGGTGGGTAAATGAGGGAAGAAATTTAATTTAATTGTTTCGTTGAAATTGTAAACAAGATATAGAAAAAACTCAACGGCACCTTAAATCTTTTTGAATTTCAAGCTCTGTTTAATTATATTAAAATAATTCGTCATTTTACATCTAAAACTTAAACTGCCGCCAGGAAAATTTAAAAATAAAATAAATAAATTATGGTGTCACAAATCTCACAAATGTTGAAAAATGTATGTATAGTAGCCTTAATGCACTTTCCCTATATTGATTCCTCTTCATGTAAACAAAAATGGATATAATGTAATTATAAAAGATCGAAACGTTACTGCGAATTATAATATTATGACGTCATTAAATTTAAGGAAGAAATTATCTTTTAAATGAATGGAAAAATGTCAAATTTAATTTTTCTTTGAAAAATAAAAGATTGCGAAGTTAATTTTTGTATTGAACTTTGGTAAACTGCATGATGGACCGCGCCACTGACAGTGAATTAGGGGTTTTTTTTTTAATTTTTTTTTTCCTAATTAAGGTACAAATATATGATTTTAGAATTTACAAATTTTCCTTTATCGCGTCAAAGTTTTAGCAGATGACAGCCGGCGGCATTACATGATAGAATAGTAAATGACACTAATTTGTGAATTAATTAGCAGAGTTGGGCAAAATACATTGTTTTATAGCCTCAATTGAAAATACATTGTATGTTTTTTCGGATGATTTTGGGATGTATCTTGGGGTACCTTGAGTATTTTGCCATACTCTGTCTATTAGATTGTTGGATTGTTTTCTGTTTTTATAACAATACATTTGATACGAAAAATAGCCGGTAAGGCCAAAATAATTACGCTTCTATCATGTAATGGCGACGCGTACGTGACTTACGTCTGCTAATTAAGACAACTTCCGGTTAGTTTCTTTGAAATCGGTGGCGCCATCTAGTGTCGCCCTGCGGAACTACAAAATAATTGTTTCAAAATTTCAATGTGCATAAACTGCATATTTCTAGCCAATTCTAGGCTTACCTTGCTCACCTTTACGCATTTTAAAATTGAAAATTAATGGACCTAATCATGCACCTCTAGGAAAATAACTGTTGCTAAAAAGTGAAATTTAACGCAGACACCGCGATAAGCCTGTCCAGTCTTTGGCCTATCGGGCTTAGAAGATCATGGACTTGATCTACACCGTGTCCAGAAGGTTTGGCAACAAAGGCCAATCGCTCTTGGAATGGTATTTTAAAACTGCATGTTGATCTACAGATGAGTTTGATTTTGAAATCATATGATTGCATGGACACCGAGTGTAATAAATGGGGTCCTTCTTTATAGGCCCAGCGAGGGGGTCGCCATCTGCAGCCTGTCCAATAGGAACATTGTGGCCTTTACTAGCGTCACCGAACTGGACGACCTCAGTGGCCGGTATATTTGCATAGATCATTAAATCAATCAATAAATATAACCATCCCTGTGCTTTAATTTTTTTTGTTCACAATGAATGATTGCGATTAAACTAATTCATTGCAAACAAATGTTTGAATTAATACGCATTACGATACCGGTAATATGTATTAAATATTTATTAAATATGTATTAATGTAAATATGTGTATTTATTAATATGTACTAGTATGCGGTATATAAGCCTAGGCCTATATTTTAAAATTTATGATCAACATTTATTTATATTAGGCCTATATTAAAAATATGCGATTCCTATATTTTACATCTATAAGCTTATATAGGCCTATACCGAGTATTAATATATATTTTTATATATTTTAAATACCGGTACATAAAAATTGAGACAAAATTCCATATATAAATAATATATTGATAAATTGGCACCCTTATTGCTAAAAATAAAAAAATAAAAAATAAAAATAAATGTATGGTAATATAAATGAGTACGGTAATATTTTAATATATTATCCATAGGCCTACATAAAAATTCAATATATTATTTATATATGGAATTTGGTTTCAATATTTATGTATTTAAAATATTTGACAAATATATGGACATATATTGTAGAATAAATTCCTAATATCTGTAAAATATTTGCCAATATACGCCACTTCCGTGTGGATATTAAAGATCTAAATTTACATTGTTTCACATGGAACAATCTAAATTTAGATGCAGATCGG
>JAQIYI010001371.1:0-12219 GCA_034700265.1 Polyzonium germanicum
ATGACGGCTAGTTGACTTTACTTTATTTTTTAATTCGAAAATATAATTAGAATTAAATGAGGAGAATAATTTAATTATTGTTCAAAAGAAAATAAGCTACTCAGTTTTTTGTATGTTATAACGAAAAAAATAATCTACTCATTTTTTTTGTATTTTAATGCGAAAAAAATAATAATCCACTTATTTGTAGTGTTTTATGATCATATTTAATCGCTTATTCAGTTTGGAATAATTAATAATTGATTGCTTCAAATATAAACATGAGTGTGAAACTAGCTTTAATCATGGTTTTGACCTGCTAATAATTATAACCGGTTAAAAAAAATGATTACTAGTCGGTAAAGCCTACTTTCATTTTACACTGGGACTCTTCAAATCGTTAACAGTGTTAACAAGTATTTAAAGAGTTAAAGTGTTAACTTAACACTCAACTTCCGATGCAATGACTATAAAATGACGCCCTCGATTTTGTTGGGCGCTACGCAGAAACAGGCACAGATGGAGCCACTTTCCATGTATAATTTATAATTTCATCATTAGCAACAATTTAAATAGTTGAAATTTTACTCACGTAGCCCCGTTGCTGAGCAGGCCTCCAGTGTCCTGCCCTCTTCCGCATGCGTGTCGATCAGCCTTATATCGTTTTATGAATAACAATGTGTGACTAATAACGATCGCCCTGCATGGATCGATTCAAGACGGACAGGTGCGAACGAATTGTTGCTGCAAAATACGCGCCACCTGGAGAGGACAGGTCGCGCTACAAATAGGCACCTACATTGGCGTTAATAATATTTCACGAATAACAGTAGGAATATAAAGCAGCTCTTTCTCACTTGTCAGAGCTAAAGTAGTTGCCGGGCGGGTGCCCCTTGATTGACCGCAATCACTGATGGCAAAATGCAGCGCGTCCCTGCTGAGCCACCGTATTTGAGTCAACCGGCTTGGCTTATTCTAGTGTCTCGTAGTTGCTTTCTGATAATGAATGCCTAGATTTCTATGTTGCCCATTGAAGCCATTCGCGGTGCCCAGACGAGGGCTTCTGTGTCCGCAATGGCTGACTCGACGTCTCGTCTTCCTCAGCAGCCATCTGGGGAAAGACATTGAGACGATCGTCGCAGTAATAATCTGCAAACCAGTGTTGGCCAGTCTTTGCCCGGCCAAAAGCAGATGAAACACTGGAAGGCCAACAATTGCAAAGCTTTACTTTTAAATTTAAGTTCATTTGTAGTCTGCTTTTGCCCGAGCAACACGACACACGGCGTCAAAGTACAACCTGATGGATCAAAATCTTAAAGCAGGCCTCACTCTTTGAAGGCCCTTTCGTTGTCCTCTCTGGTCTTCTTGCAGTAGATTTCCTGTTCGTGGACCAGCCTCAGCTCCTCCAGCCTCCTGTCCTCCTCCTTCTGAAGCCGCTTGCGACGAAGCCACTCGCGGAACGCCGTCGATCCCAGCTCGGCCATCCCAGTTTCGTTCAAGGACGATCGCGCGGCCTGCGCAATGTCAAGAATAACTCCAGATTTACAGCCGTTTTTGGTCAGTTCTCGAGACTTGACTCAAGTCAGGCATGTGTGAGGATTCTTCTAATCAATCGATGGTCGAACCACTCACGGGGTTTTTGGAAGGCGATGATCCTGCAGGATTGCAGCATTCCTGCTGGTGCTCTTGGTTTTGTTTCTTGAGTCGCAGCCATTCCCGGAAGGCCACTTCGCCGCGTTCTTTCCTCTGCTTCGTCTCTTCCTGCCTTCGTTCCTGCAGGAACCTCCGCTGCGACGCCGTTTCCCTCGCTCTCCTTAATAATAATTAATAAATATAATAATTAATTTATTAATTAATAATAATAATTAATCAATTTGGCATCCAGGATAGCTCAAAGGATGATTCTCGCGTCCTACTGTACTTGACTCGAGTCAAGCTTGAGGCACACTTGAGGGCGAGATTGCCTGAAGCCTAATTTTAGTAATTATTGCCTTTCTCTTTCCTCCTTCTGTTCGGCAGTCAGACCGTACGACGCCCTTCCTTGTCTGTCGACCCTGGCGCTCAGCTGGTGACGTTCGGCGTCCTTGCTCAGCTGAACGGCCGTGCTGGCTCTGCGTCGTGCCAGCAGAGGACTCTTGCTGGCGGTGCCCGACCTCCGGTCGACGTCCACGGACGACTGGCCCATGTAGGCCAGCATGGCCAGTCTTTGCAAATGCGTGGACGGCTTTTGGACGCCGCTCTTCCGCAGCAGCAGCGGTGGCGGACCTTCCATCACCGTCTTCATCCTTGGCAGCGTTGACGTCGTCGTCGTCGTCGCAGCTGATGCAATCCGAGCTCGCTGATGATGATGATGCTGTGCCGCCAAGGCAGATGACGTCCGTCGAATGTCTTGCAGGCTGACGATGTGAAATCTACCCGAAGCCGACATGACCATCTGCGTTTCTTCAACGGCGTTCTTCGACGATTTCAGGCGAATCGGCTTCGCCGACGACCTTGTTTCTAGGACACGAGAAACTTCCGGAAACGCAGCTGATAATGGAAGGCTTTTCTCTGGAAGTTCTGCCACCTTTTCCGTCCTCTCTGGATCATCATCAGGGGCATCGACGTCCTCTATAAAGTCGTCCAAATATTCTTCCGGTTCAATGGAACCTTCCAAGGAGGACACCGTCTTTGTCAGCTCAACGTCTGCAGTTAATAATTCGTCAATCTGAGTTGCTGACGGGACTTGCGCCACTGAGTTCAAGTTCAAATTCAAATTCAAGTCGTCGCTGGAAACCACGTCGGAATCGTTGTTCACGATTGGTGCCATTTCGTCGATGACGAGCATCCTGGTGGTCGTCGTCGTTTTACGGCAGCTGTGCCACTTGATGGCCTCGTCGGCCACCAACTGGGCAAGCTTGGAAGCCAGAGTTTCGATGCTAAACGTTGATGATGGTGATCTTTTGATGACTTCATCGGCGCTAGACCTAGTGCAGGTGGTCTTCGTTGGAAAGTCTTCGGGTTCGTCAGAAACCTCCGTCGAATCACCGTAGCCATCATCGTCTTCCTCTTGTTGTACGTGTAGTACATCGACATCGTCGTCGTTGTCCTCCTCGGAAGAGCCACCGCGGTGCCGCTGAGTGTCGTCGTCGTCATCGTCATCTGGTGGAATTTCAGCCGCCACTGGGTTCTCTCGAAATTGCACTCGCCGGTGTCGATCGCCCACGCCGTCGGCCTCTTTGGACAGAGCGGCGTTGATCTCCTTGAGCCTGGCTGACACGTCGTAAGGGGCCGTGGAATCATCATCTGTACGTAGGATTGACCATGAATAGTCCTTACTCGCTCGCTCGGACAATTAATTCTGGATCATCATGCTTGATTATAATGTTAAATCCAATTTGAATTCAATTAATTCAATTATTTTCTTACATGAATACGGGTCATCGTCGTCGTCGTCGTCCTCGTTTTCTTCTTCTTCTTCTTCTCGCAGGTGTCCGATCGACCAATCCGTGATCTTCTCGTAATCCTCCATTAGCATTTAATTGGACTTTTCAACTATTCTGCCCTGTTTCTACGTGTCCGATTTGCTTCGTCCATTATTAAGTGGTTGACTGATCGCTCTCGTTGTGACGACGCTTTTTTGCGCAACTTATTGAATGTGAACGCCGTGTGTGTCGCGTCACGTGAGTTTAATCGGTTCTCACTGTCGGCACGGTTGCGTCAGTGTGCGTGTGTGTAGGCCAGTACAGTTGCCATGACAACATTATTGATGCGATAGGATCGTTTGATCCATATTCGACGCCCACGAACTCATCGCATTAAGCCTGACATAATTTGTTTGTTTAAGCTACCGGTTCACACGGCTGTCACGCTTTCGCCTACTTTTAAAATGCGCACCGAGTTACTTGACCTTATTTCTCTTTATTTAATCTCATCACGTCACGTAATGTCAAACGTGAGCTTTTTCAAAACTACTCAATCCGATTTGAATGGAAATTTGAAAATTAATTTATTTCAGGCATGATGAAAATAATTTTTGCAAACGAGAAAAATATTTTCTGGCAAGAAATTTTAAATTGATTGTTATTAAATTATTTATTAATTAATTAGTTGTATTAATATATTCAATTTCTATTAATAATATAATTCAACAGTGAACGCACAGTCTGTAACTTATCAATTATCCAGTTAGCTAACCACTAATTAGGCCCGTGGCCTACGTCATTCAGACTATAAAAGTTAACTGCAGTTGAATATTCTAGTTAGCTGGTTCGAGTTGATAATTTCAAATTAAAACTAAATACTCTGGATTGACAGAATCCGGGCGGCGATATATTGGATGTAAAAAGTCTGACATTTTAGAATTTATCTCTGAATTTGGTCTATTTAATTGCAAGTAATTAAAATTAAAAAAATATATACCGTATAATGCCTTGTTTTTATTTGGTCCCCCTTTTACTTAAGGCCGGAATCACTAATGCAAATCTCAGACCTGTCTCGAGTCAAGACAGCTTTAGTAACTTCCAGTTATGAAGTTCTGCATCACGCACCTCTCGGTGATCCTATTACGCACCCACGAATTTCGACTAATCTTCCTTCATAACCGGAAGTTGCTAAAGCTGTCTTCACTCAAGACAGCTATGAGGCATGGTAAGAACAAAAAGGTAGCGAGAGCATCACGCAAGAATGGGATGCTAATGCAGGTAGACCTATCCCCCATATCCCCATAATTAATATTTAATTCTGAGTTTATGTAACTCCGTTGCATGGTTGTAACGCATGCAACGGAGTTACATAAACTGAGAATGAGATTCCATTCTTGCACCGTACTTGATGTCACATGACGTGATACTCTCGCTCGGACATTAGTTGCATTCAACGTCGTTACTAGCCTAGTTTTATGTTTTATTTTTGGCAGACTTGTTGGATGGCCCTGCGTGCTTTTGCTGCTTTGTATTTTGAAAAATGTAAATCCCAGCTTTTGGATTGGCTGAACAAGTGAACGCTCGAAGTCATGGAGTCGTGACGACGCTAAATTTCCGACGCCCCTTGTGCTTCTCACCTTCGTCGATGCGCTGGCTACCTGGAATTTTCGCACACACAAACACGCAGACGCGGTGACGCACACATACGCAGAAATCTCACAGGTAATTGGACATTTCGAAGTGGAGGTACACTAGTACAGTGTGGAGGAATTGATCGAGTCTGGTGGACGAGGCCATATGCAGTTGGAATAAGTTTTTTTTTATTGCGCAAGACTTAAAATATATATCCTGTAAATAGGCCTTATATTCAAGGTGTGCTGACCGCTGGATTACAGGATTATTGGATGTGATTTTTGTTTTTTTGATTTTCTGTTTTAATATTATAAGATTATTTCTTGTGTTTTTTGAATAACAGTGACTTGATCGCGACCGTCGACGTTGTTTAGTCATGGGATGCTCGGCGTTTTCGTTGTCTTTGGCGACGCTGAGCTCGGTCGCCGGACTGGCGCTCATCATCATCGCCTTCTCGACGGACAACTGGACGGAAGTGCGCGTCAGCCGCGAGAGCATCAAGCAGAGTCTGGCCAAAAATCCGGTGCCCGAGATCGCCAAACAGTTCGACACCGACAAGTACTTTTACAGCCGAGACGTCGGATTGTTTCGAGAGTGCTTCCCGTCACAATCGCCTAAAAATGGTGAGCTAAAAAAAAACGACGATATGTATACATGTATGGCCTAGCTAACTTAAACGTACGTGATGTTCTCATTCCCAAGTAACAAATCGAGGCTATCAAACTGGTTTCAAACTTACAATCCGCATGAATTCACAATTTAAATCTCACAATCACGCAGGCCTAGTTAAACGCAGGCATATACACACGCAGATGTTGGATCGGATCGAATTAATGCGGATTATTTATAATGTGAACACACAATCAGTTCAGCTCGTGACTTATAGATCCATGAAGCGTAATCTCAAAACCATTAATAGCAAAAAGTGCTGCAAGCTTTAGCCGTAGGTAAAAAATTAGTATGGTAGGCCTAAATATACTGGTTATACACTCGATTTATGCGCTTTGGCCTGTTTTGCCCGAATTTTGGTGGTGTGGCAAAAACGCAAAAGTCCTGGTTTTAATAGGCCTATACGGTACGGTACAGATGTAGCTGATCTACTAAGGCCTACAATAAATTACGTGTATATTATATTTTTATTTTTATTATAAGCTTGGAATCACTAAACACTTTTAGACACTGTCTCGACTAGAGGAAATACCAAGATAGGCTGGATACCGCCATTTTTGTTTACTCGGCCTAATATGAAGGGAGCATTATTCTCTATACTGCGATATTATACCTTCAAAATTAACTCATCTGCACGGAACACACACACGCACAGCTCTCAATCTCATTATGCATTTGGGAATCTTGACTGTAATCTCCCTTCATAGCCGGATGTTGCCAAACCTGTCTTCACTCGATTGAGACAGCTCTTAAGATTTGCATTAGTGATTCCGGCCTCCAACCTCAAAAAAGGGAATATTCTTGTACAAGTAGGCCTACACTTATTTATATGGTGTAAATGAGTGAAATGAGCACCAATTAAAGTCTATTCCATCATTTTCCTTCCCACATTTCCCTTATTATGCTCTTTAAATAAAACATCAAGGTGTGCATGTGTGTGTTGATGTCTCCTCTAATATGCCGTCTCTAATCCTCACATGTATACTGTGGTATGTCTGTAGAGGAAGGTTGGCGATCAAACAACAAGCATGTGTACGAGACGGACCAAAGAGTCCAACCGAGACTATTTGAGACGGACGGACCGGAGGCCATGCATTGCCCAAGGGGGGCGGGCAACGCATTCATTTGGTGCGATTTGCACACCGGGACCTCTCGATGTTACTATTTTAAGCAAAATAATGGCAAGAAAAATTCATCGTCAACTTCTGGCTCAAGAAAATATTTCTTTTATTTTCCTCGTGAGCAACAGCGCAACCATAGGCCCTCCCTACTGCTGTTAAAATCTTAACTACACTTAAACCAGGAATCCACAGGTATAGCTATAGGCATACATATTATATCCTTTAGGCCTGTATAGCTTGTTTTTAATGGCTCTTTTGGTGCTCACAGATTAAAAACAGGTTTGACTTGTACGCAATTTGCACTTTTATAGTTTGCAGCTGCATGCTTGCATTGCTGGTTTTGAAAAAAAAAGAAAAAAAAACGAGAAATAAATTGCATTTCAGTTTTAACCCCTTTATGACAATAATCATTGCACAGTGTGTAGGCCTATTGTTTTATAGGAATAGGATATGAAACGAAGCGCAGCTTATAAAATTCAGGGATGAACGCAGATTTTCGCTCATTTTTATCATAAAAAAAATGCAGACAGCATTTTTGTTATAAAAATGAAAGACATCGACGGTACGTTTATAGGCCTATAGCAAGTCTCCACATAAAAAAACAAAAGAATTCACCAACAAAAAAACTATTGTTTTAGTCCGGAGCTTAACTTGCGTATAATTAGTGCTGGATGCCAAAAGTTAATAAAAAGCACTTACATGTTGTACGTGTAATGAACACCCACCAACCCAAATTCAATCTGCATGAATAGGTCTCTCTATTATTTTAGTGTCTATAAATACGCCTATAATATGCTGACATTTTCTAACTAGGCCTACATTGTATGTAGGCCCATCGCGCATTACGTAAGCCGTTTTTAATAAACCCATCAACGTTTTCATCAGAAAGATTAGGTCTAAAGCAACTTGAGCGTGCCAAATTCTGTGATTGCATGGCCAGATACGGTAAAACGGTATAACCACTAATGGAAAGATTTTATTTTAAGATTTTGTTGCAACAAGTTGTAATAAACAATAACATTTTACACTACCGGTAGACTAGCTGCCAAGAATCTTAAAATTGTATATTCAATATTTGGACCTAACATTAGGCCTACGATGTTATAGGCCTATAGCGACACCTGTAGATCCTACACATATGAACACATGAGCGACTAGGCTTAATTATAGTTAAACCTATTTAAGAATCAAGATTGGCAGGATTTCATAAATGTTTTAAATTTTATTGTCTGTTCGCTGGTTGAGCAGGGGGGAGGGGGGGCGGAAAGAAAATTCCTACATGGTAGGAGGCGTAATCCTGAACGTCGTTGGAACAGGTTCCCCTTGTTTGACCTTTTTGGTCAAGGATGTACATTTGTAGCCTACAGTAAACTAGTAGCTAGGTAGGGGGAACAATAAACGAGGGGGAGATATATCGTAGACGTACGGCATCATGTAGGCCTACCTACGCTAGCTATTATTTTATTTTATTTTTTGTGCAAAAACAAAAAAGTAACCTTGACTATTCAACTGTGGAAAAATGCGAAAGCAAGACTCCATTCACGTTCTTGGCAGGAATAAGAAATTAAACATTTTTTTTTTTTTTTTTGCATTGTCAATTCGACATTATTTGATGGTAAGCTTTTTGTTTTAATAGACCTAGAACTAAAATATTTTAAAGGAGAGGCTACAATTATTTAAATTTTTTTGGTTATTTTTCTTAGACCTATCACTTTCGCTGTAGGCCTAAAGATAATAGAATTAATAGGGGTGCGCAGGCCCTAATTTTAACCTATTTTTGGGGCATCCAGGTTATAACAATATAAAATTTAATAATTAAAGTTCCTGAATCTTGGCATTAGACAGGATAATCTACACCACGTAGTCAGTTATATCTTATAAATTATTCTATAGCTAGACGCCAAGCAGTAGAGGTATTTTACAAATGAGTTGATATGACGTCATTATTTGGCGTTCCGTTGATTTTTACTTGTAGCTTATCCTGTCTATTGTCGCTGATTTCATTTTTCTTTCAATTAAATTTAAACGATGCAATGGAGATACCGGTACAAGGGATTGATTTGATGGAAGATTACTTGGAAAAATCGATCCAGAGATCCGATCCGATCCGATCATAAATTTTCAGATCCGATCTGATCGATGATCGCTTTTGGAAAAAAATCAAATTTGGATCGATTTTTTTATATTGACCACAAAAAAATACCCGTTTCTCTAATACCGGTACGCTCTAAAATAATAATAAAAAAATCACTAAGCCTATTTTTACTTAGGCCTACATTTTCATCAAATTGCGCAACTTTCCTGCGCGTAATCGCGATTTCTATCGCGCGCGCCGTTACAAAACAATTACGATGGAATTTGCAAGTTTACTAGGCCTAATCTAACACTCGATGAAGCACATAGGCCTATCATTTTCCGGAAGTACGTAAGTTTACGTTAGATTATTATAAATAGGCTAAATTCTAAAAAATAATCATTTCTAAAGAAAAAGAAAAAAATTTAAACCTGCAAAAAATACGAGCGTAAACGTCTTTAAAAATAGAGCGATTTGAAACACATAAAAGCAAAAAAAGTCAAACTTCTTTTCGCTTCCCCTTTAATTGAAGTTGAAGAAAGCTAGTGCCCAGATTTGTTGAACGCACCGATGATCAGTTGATACAAGCGCGTAGGCCTAAATATATTTCGTCATCTTCCAAATGAGGTTCTTGAATGGTTGATGATAATGGCGATATACGAGCGTATTTGCGTAATCGGTGGTGCGTTGTTTCCATGCTGTTTCCATGCTGTTTGTCTCTGATTCTGAGTTTATTTAACTCCGTTGCATGCGTCGCGTTGCAAGTTTGGAACGCATGCAAGGCTGTGCAAGTTTATCCAAAATAAGAAAGCAACTAGCAAGAAAAACAACCAAGAGCAGTGGCGCCATCTATTAATGACTATGTACAACATCTGATGTTTAATGGTCAATTGGTCATGGCCTCCTCTTAATTGGCTAGACGCATTCCATAACGTCATACAACACAAATTTCTTGAAAATTTACCAACGCAGTCGTGTCGCTTGCAAACAAAAAATGGCTGCCTTTTGACGCACGGTAGGACTATGACGTCAAAACATGGTTGTAACGCATGCAACGGAGTTACATAAACTCAGCATAACATTTTCCTTTTTTTCCGAAAATGTTTTGCAAATATTTCCAACCATCTACACGAGTACACGTGTATTGGTACCATACACGCGTACACTATAGTGCATGATAACGACACGTGTTTTGTAGGGTACCGAGTTGAGTGCAGTAGGCCTAACGTCAGCACTGCGCGCGTTTTTATTATTATTACAAGATTCACAAAACAATAATCTTGTAAAAGAGAAAATAATCGGGACTTCCCTTTTATATAAGCTATGTCATCTGCGTGTGTAATCAATGAGATACGGTACCGTAAACGAATTGTTCTACAGGTAAACCCGTGGCCGAACCCGTGAACCGGACACTTATGGCCCTCGTCGGACATCCCGCGTCTTTCTCGGTGCATTTTTGCGCAAATCCGGAACCAGTAAGGACTCAGTGGATCGCTGGAAGCGTTATGCTTAATCCAGGAGATTCGATCGATAGATTTGTCGCAAGCAATATCACGGTAATGTATGTTGGACCAACGCATTGAATTGGTCCAACAGAATTTGATAATATTTTTAACCTGTATGTATTGAGTTACCTGTATACTTGTACATGTATCAAATATTGTTGTTTATAGAAGAAGAATCCCACATTGAAGTGGCATATATTTTATAATATATTACAGATATAAGGAATTTATCAAGCAATACACGTGTATACATGTACATTGTATGTCAGTACGGTATATTTGTCATGTATTTTAAATACTCGTATATAAAATTTGAGACAGCTTCCCATATACAATTTCCGAGTGGGCTTTTATGCAGGATATAAATTCATCAAATTCCATAGTCCAACTCAGTTTTAAGATGTACCGGCAGGCATATTGTGGGCTTTAAAACAATAGGACTCCTGACCACCCTGTTTGGCTGGAAGTGGGAAAATCAAGATGGCGCAAAGTTCATGAATCATGAATCGTGACTATGGAGATTTATGAACAACATTAAGTTTTAAAGTCTCATTGGACATGAGAAGGCTTCTTAGCATATTGATCCTGGCAGAGGCGAAATGGGGCCATTTTGGTTCAGTGGTTAGAGTGACGAACTCTAAATCGATTCCTCCTCAGTGGCTGTGTGTTCGAATCCCGCGTTTACCACATGGATGTTTGCCTTATCCTTCATTTAAATTTAACCGGTTAATTGATACTCGTTGTGGCTGATGCTACGGGCAATATGGCCCTTTACCAGTGTAATCAATAATAATAATAATAATACACCCAGGCACAAGCAATGACTTTTGTGTGACCCCCTCCCCCTTAGAATAAGTTGCTTTAATAAATTGAATACGGACGGACATCCACTGTTATGTACTTATATACCTTGTAGATATCTATGTCAAACGTGAACGACCTAATAATTGTAAACTCTTTCCAGCCAATAAGCAACTCTGAAAACTGCTACCAGTCGACGTTGGAAATCACGGATGTGCGGCGTGAGGATGCCGGAGAATTTCTCTTTCTGGTCAAGAATGCTCGAGGCATCGACGACGCTGAAGTCTTACTCAACATTAGCCAGGCCAGCTTCTCAGTGTCATCTGGTATAAAGTTATCTAATCAAAACTGGGTGACACATAAGTTCTGAAACTGATACGCTTTTGAATCTCACGCATAAATCTAAAATTCAAATGTTAGAATTGTTTTAAAACGTCCGGTATTTTTTTTATTGAGTTTTACTCTTTTTGTTCATTCAACAAAAAAAAAGGTTATAGTGAATTTAGAAGGCAATATGCAAAAATTGAAATACATTTGCAGGATCAATTGATTGATCACATGATGGCTTGGTCAAATATAAAACTTTTAACTTTATATGTTTACTTTCTTACTATGATTCCTATAACGCGTGCGCCCTTCACAGTACAAGGGTAAACATCTTATGCGTTCATAGTCTATGAACCCTTGTACTGTGAACGCGTTATAGGACCACTGGAGGTTGGTGAAAAGGCCCGTGGAGAAATTTGTCGAATGACAGCCCAAAACAAGTTAGGCCTAATAGAAATTCTGTAATAATAATAAGTGCCTTGTTGCGGGAGCTCTCCGTCCAATCCGCTTTCCTAGACTAAGCCACAGGCCGTCTCAATAAGCGCTTCGCGCCAAAGGCGCGAAGCGCTCACTGAGTCGTCCTAAGTCTTAGCCTAGGAGAGCAGAGCGGTTTAAGGCTTCGGAGCGTAGAGGGGGAATGCTGACCATTCAGATATATAACATTATGCAATGATTGGCTGGAGGAAGAAAGGGGGAGAATCAAAAAG
>JAQIYI010001372.1:0-12210 GCA_034700265.1 Polyzonium germanicum
CCCCCCCCCCACCATCCCTCTCCCCCCAGAGACCATTAGGCAATTAGGCTTAGCCTAAATTCCAGTCATCACTTTTTTGTAACCCTAAAGAAGGACAACTTGGTAGTTTTTAATTTTTTTCCAAAATGTTGGTTTTTCTTATTTATAAATATTTATAACGTTCGGTAGAATTAGGTGGGTTACAATTTTAAAATTTATTTTTAATAATTGACGCTCCGTAGATATTTTTGGTTTTCAGTTTTATCATGACAAAATATATTTCAATTCAGAAAACAATCTTGAAAAATTGAAAATCTAGCGAGACGTCCTCTTTAAATCGCTGAGAGCCTTGGCAATTTGGTGAAATGTGTTCACTGAGCATTAATGCATGTTTAACGGTGACTTAATGCTTGTTAATTAATATTCACATCGGGATTAATGTACGTGGTATTTTTTGTGCAAACACCAAAGTTACTTGCAATAGGCCCTGTTTAATTATAGACAATTAAAAATGCATCCATATGTAAATAAATTTAGGCCTATGGATAGATTACTGATGGCAAATTATAAGTATTAAGTATACAAATGTTGATAATAAATTCTATTTAGCTGTTAACCTGTTGTTGGAAATTTTATTCACATTTAAATGAATCAAATATTGGAATGCAGTATAAAAAGTTTAAAAGCTTCAAGAAAATGCACGTTTGTCACGGTCTCCTGTGATGAACTCCAACAGCTTCAGTCACTGATCGGAATCCATCGTTCCTAAGCGTTGAGTATGTTAAATTTAAAATGATTGAATTATTTATTTTCTCAAAATTAGAAAAAAAAAATGAGTTTACAGCTTAATTCATTATAGTAAAATTATAATTATAATTAGAGGTATTACTTTGCAATCAGTCTAATTGGGCTTATGGCAGAGGGACTATTCAGTCGTGTGCCACGAAAATATTTTATCCGAATTTAACTACAATAAACATACTGCATTCTAGTCGGAATTAAAGGCCGCCTTTGATATTTATCATTTTACAAAATTCAATAATCATTCATGGCCACCGTAGTATATATCAATTAAATAACTTAACAGGTTTTAGAACAATGTGTTTCATCAACAATCATTTAATACATTTCAAAATTAACTTTGGTCTTTTGGTCACTATAATAAATTAC
The DNA here is from genome assembly GCA_034700265.1 of Polyzonium germanicum. Lineage (NCBI taxonomy): Eukaryota > Metazoa > Arthropoda > Diplopoda > Polyzoniida > Polyzoniidae > Polyzonium > Polyzonium germanicum. The sequence continues at coordinate 1,150 of JAQIYI010001372.1, forward strand.
ATTGTATGCTCATATAATTGCCTCATGCTTTACCTTAGTAGTTCTTCCAGCTCTCTCTTGATTCTGGCGACGACAGGCGGCCCTTCGTAGACGAGGACCGTGTAGAGCTCAATTAGAGAGGCGCCAGCTTGAATCTTCTCATAGGCGTCTTTACCGGACGAGATGCCACCAACTCCGATTATCGGTAGCTTACCTATATTTTTAACCTAAAATCTAGTTAGGTTTTTAGGTTTTTTTTGTTAGTAATTAAACCACCTTTTTTCCAGAGTTAGTTTACTGTTTATAAAAATCCTAAAACAAACTTAGATTTTATATTTTGCATATATTTTTTAAAATTTAAAAAGCCAAAACCAAAAATCTAAATTTTAATATATTTGTTTCCCATTTTTGTTTGCATTTTTTTGGGTCATCGTTATCTTACTTTAGCTTAATAACTTTAATTAGAATAGATTTTGTCATGTTTTCATAATCTCTGGTCGTTAATTATTTTGCAAAATTAAATTTGTACAAAAACCTACATTACAACCTCATTAGTTGTGGGTTTTATGTTCTTTACACTCGTACATCTCTGACACGAATTTATGTTTGTTTATAGAGTGTATTTATGGACAGGAATCAGTATAATGCAAATCTGAGACCTGTCTAAGTCAAGACAGCTTTAGCAACTTCCGGTTGTAAATGGAGATTAGCCAAAATTCGTGAATGCGTAATACGATCGATAGATTAGTGCAGAACTGCAGATGATTACTACATCTGTAATTTTGATGCAAATCGTCCTTCACAACCCGGAAGATACTAAAGCTGTCTTGACTCGAGACGGGTCCGCGATTTGCATTAGTGATTTCGGCCATAATGTATTAATTGAGTGGCTTAATTTTCAAACGTACCCTTCGTTAAGGCGTAGATATCTCGAATCGCTTCCGTGGACATTTCCTTTAGGGGCTCACCACTGAGGCCTCCTTTTTCGACGGCCAGTGGAGACATGAGCGTTGCCGGCCTGGAGACCGTCGTGTTCGAGACAACGATGCCATCGATTCCCTGTTTGGACAAGTAAAAAAAATCACGCACGTTCGCGCGAGGTCCAATTGCATCTGTAAGATTTTTGTTTGACAATTATAATAATACCTTGGAGAGGATAACATTGACGATATCCTTCTTCTCGTCGCTAGTCAAATCAGGAGCGATTTTGACGAGGACAGGGATCGTCGATCCAACCGATTTCCTGGCGCGTAAGACGGCGTCCAACAGGCGGCTCAGCGCGGCTTTCGCCTGCAAGTTTCGAAGTCCAGTCGTGTTCGGACTGGATATGTTGATGACGAAAAAGTCGGCCACGTCGGCGAAACGTCGAATGCCCTCTTCGTAGTCGCTATCGATGGCCTCTTCGGACGACGAGTTCTTGCCAAGATTGACAGCTAGAATGCCGCGAGCCTTGCCTCGATGATGCGCGCGTTCGAGTGCCAATAGGTTCAACCTTTCGTGGACTGCCTCGTGTCCGTCGCTGTTGAAACCATATCTTGAGGCAATTTCGCAAATTAATTGACTTTAATCAATCTATGCGTACGTCGCAGGACTTACATAATACATACATGTACGGTGTACCATATAAGTAACATTACATGATGATTTACATAATCATTCAATCAAATATACAAAACTAGCGGTAACTAAAAACGTACGAAGTTAATTTTAAAAGTAATAAATTGCGACTATCGGTAATTTAACAAGAAACTAAACTAATTTAACTAATTAATTACAGAAATTAAACTAATTTAACTACACCTAATTTAAAAATCACGGCATGTAAAGAATGGCCTTTTTAAAATTAGACAATAAGAAATTAATTTAAAAAGTCACTCAATATTATTCATAATTATTAAATGTTATTAGTTATTGAACTTATTGATTATTATTAAATATATGACTTCCGGTTATTAATAAGAATAATTAATAAATTGTATTGACTAGTGTGCATCAAGCTTTACATCCATCCGTACGTGGTACAGCGTTAACCGGTTGTTTTATAATGGGGCCTGACCTATTGATGACGGCTTTGTCTTCGGTCAGGCGAAACAGTCTTGGTTTCACGCTGCCTGGTTGAGGTCTTGGCGTCACGCTTCCGATTTCGACGAAACCAAAACCTAATTTGAAAAGCCCGGAGACGGCTTCGCCGTTTTTGTCGAATCCAGCAGCCATACCAACTGGATTCGAAAATTCGCAATTCCAGACCTTAGTTCTCTGCGATACATATATGTTTATATATTACGTAATATATATTTTATATTTATAGTGTAGGTCTACAATCAAATGCAATTTAGGCAGAACGACACACCCAAACACAGCTAGTCTACATGCAATTTTATACACTAGTATACCGGTAGATATGTCAAAATCATGTTTCAGCTACCGGTACGTACGGTACCCCAAACTGCTGCTGTCTGCTGACAGCTAGATTAAAATAAATTTCTATAATTATAAATACCAGAATGTCAGGATCAACCGCAGCGGAAGTCTTTTTGTCGAGGTGGCGGGGCAATTGTCCGAGCAGTCGAGTCGACCAGACGCCGAGCCGGTGAGCGGTCTCTGCGTCCAGGCAATGCGCAAGTGGCATGAAGCAATTCCTGTACAAGTCATCGTCGCCCTTTAGTGCACCAACGCCAAGGAATGCAATGGCTCCACCCGCTGCGACTACCGCCATCGTCTTCATCTTGCTCTGAATTATTACAAGTACCGTTTACCGTACCATACGGGTACGTATACCGCTATAACTATAAGCCATAGCTTATAGTTATTATAGTTGATGCCTATAGGCCTACATGTAGGCCTAGGCATTATTCCGTATCATATGTAATTATATACTGAGTAGGCCTACATCTGTACATGGCATTAACTAGAACTTGTATATTAATTGCATGTAGGCTACATGCAATTAATATAGGCCTACAAGTTGTAGTTAAGAGCATGTAGGCCTACAGATGTAGGCCTATACTCATGTGGAACGCAGACCTACGTTAATTAATTGTAAGTTCGAGTGAAATAGGAATTAAAAGTGGAATTGGAATCAGAATTAATAACCAACCGGTTACGCGCGAGTTTGGAGTGCGGAGAGCCATTGCAAAGTTGCAACAAGGATCCTATATAGTATCCTTGGTTGCAATCCAAATCTGCCCCGCTGGGCGCTTCTCCATGCAAACACAACCGCCCGGTCAACTACGTCCCGTACCCAACGTTCCACATGTAGGCAACAATTAGAGCTGGTTCGTTAAATCATGCAATAATTACATGTAACCTTCAAGCTGTGAGCCATTTCAAGCAGAATTACTCCCAAAAAACGCGTCTAGCGCGTCCACCGTCCTCGGCGTGTTAATTCATGGAACTTCATGCCAAGCAGGCGTCACGTGTGACGTTAATGGAGGCCGCCATCTTTTATAGATCAGGCGGTGCCGGACTTCCGGGCTGTAAATTTCCGACCCTCCGCCATTTCCGGCGGAGCTCCGATAGCTCAGCGAGTAGAGCAGGACTTTCTGCTTTGCTCTGCTCACTCACGGCTACTCGGAGCCGTGGGTTCGATCCCCATTGCTCCATCCCCTGGGTGTTGTGTCGTTCTGGTTCTCCAGATTGATTCTCCGGTCGGCTATTGTAGCCATTTTCGCAGCGATATGGCTTGTATACGTCACATGTGAAACGCCAAAAGTGTTAATATAAGAAGAAGAAGAAGATTGTGTCCATCCGTATGATCCATTCCATCCGTAGGCGAGTAGGCCTACATCGCGAGTTTTGTTGAAGAAACTGCTCGAAAATGAGTGCATTTGAAGGTAAGGATAGCACGCACGAAGGGCATCGATTAAAAAGTTTAGACTCGAGCGAGAGCACCGTAGGACATGTGACACATGACGATACGATCAGCCCTCTGAGAATTCTGAAAGCACAGTGAAGATATGATGAGGCCGGTGGCTGATCGGTGCAGTCAAGTCTGCCAGAGCTCAGATTTCAGCTGTCAGGCCCCATCATCAATATTTCGCAGTTTACACTGCATGTGCATAATAGAACAGTACTGTCTGTACATTAATAGAAAAAACAATTAAATCAGAATTTAAGGGTCTTACTAATTTACTGACCGTTGACCGTTGACCAAATTTGGTTGACCGTTGACCAAATTTGGTTGACCGTTGACCAAATTTGGTTGACCGTTGACCGTTGACCGAATTTCGTTGACCGACTGATTGACTTTGGTTACCGAATTTGGTCAACGGTCAACCAAATTCGGTCAACCAAAGTCAATCAGTCGGTCAATGAGTCGGTCAACGAAATTCCGTCAACCAAATTTGGTCAACGGTCAAACAAATCTGGTCAACGATCAACGGTCAGTAAATTACTAAGACCCGAATTTAATGAAACTTTAACCAAATATCGTGTAGGCCAAGTCAATTTCTATTCAGTCGTGTGTCCACCGGCCCGTACGAACACAGGTACGCGGCCTAATGGCCGTGAGCATGCAGCTTCGCCCGCACGGGCTGAATGACGACTTGATGCCTGTTGTATTTAGCATTGCTGATCGTTATGCAATTTTCGTGGCATTTTGTTCAGGTTTAAACTACGCTACTTTACAGTGCATTCGCTGCATAATTAGGTGGTTAACTTGTTATAAATTCGTCTTAACAAATGTGCCGTTCAGGCCAATATTTCACAAGTTGATAGGATATACATGGTGCGCTATGTGAAGGCAAAATCCACAAATGGTTTTTGGACGCACCCTGAAAAACCACGATGGTTTTTGGGAAAAAAACCTTGTAGAGTGACAAACTCTAAATCCATTCCTCCTCGCAGTGACTGTGAGGTCGTATCCCGCCTATACCACATGGATGTTTGCCACACACAAGCAATAGCTATGTGGGACCCCGCTCCTATAAAAAAACAATAAACAATTTGTTTTTTGGTTTTTACCATATCCCTAGTTGGTGCAAACTGCAAAGCCAGGGAAGACCGACATCGGATTTCATCTAGCTCATCCAACTTGAAAGACTGAAAGATAATGTCGATTCGATCTGTTTGACTGTCACTGAACGGAATATTTCAGCAAATGAATTCTAATGAATCAATCATGCAACGCACTCTGAATTAGCCTAGCCTATACCTGTACTACATGTCAATTTCTTGAAAATTGCATAACGCGATCAGCAATGGCGCGTCAGTCAGCCCCCGTGGCGGCTAGGCGTCACAGCGTAGACTAACATGCGCAATATATATATATTTTTTCCCCGCTATTATAATTTACGATGGTCTATTTGCAGCGCACGAGTGTTGCCGACACTGACACAGTTGCTCAGTAAAACTAACAGAAACAAATGCTTTTCTTGTGTTTCAGAAATGGGTGTCCTGCCTGAACTCGCCAAAGCAGTCGATGAACTGGAATGGATGTAAGCCTTTACGTGTATTTAGAGCTTTAGGCTCCTGAAATAGTACTTTCGCCCTATCTTGTAATTAATTTTATTGTGCTTTGGTTGTTGATTTTTTTTCCTTTAAATTTAAGGCTGCCTACTGACGTCCAAGCCGAAGCCATCCCTCTGATTCTTGGAGGTGGCGATGTGCTCATGGTAAGTCTATTCGCGTGGCTCCAAACGTTTACATACGTTGCCCTACTCGTTCAAACTCATAATTGGACCAAGAGAATTTGGACTTGGCTTTATAAGGTATATGTTTCCAGAAAAATTGAAAATTGGAAATATCTTTTGTGGCTAGTTGTAAAAATTAAAAATAAAACCAGGTTGATTTTATTATACAGGGATGTGAGATGTGAGTTGAAAATATATTCTAACTTTCGCTCCGTATGTCGTATTCCATTTTTCCGGAAATTTTACAACCTTAGAATTTAGGACTCATAGGCAAGATTATAGTCGTGCTTATAGTTAAGGATTTATGTGATAGCCTATAGTTTACAAAGTAGTAAGCCTATTTGTCATTTCATTTCAGGCTGCGGAGACTGGTAGTGGAAAAACGGGAGCTTTCTGTTTGCCCATCATACAGATTGTGTGGGAGACTCTGAAGGACATACAATCAGGAAAGAAAGGGAAAGCTCGGATTGGCGGTGGAGCCACATCGTCAACTGCTGAATGTGCGTTCATTAAGCACTGTTGATCCACATTGCCACTTAAATTGTTTACAGTTGCAAATCACTTTAATTGATGGAAACCTTTTGGCTCATCTTTTTCGTTTCTTGTAAATGTATATTAGCTGAAAAATGGCTTCTCAGTGCATACGATCGTGGAGCAGCGTTGGCCATTAGTGCCGATTTTCTTGTGTGCCAGTGTCGCGAGTTCAAGGAATGGCACGGTTGCCGCTCAACCAAAGGCGTCACCAACAAAGGTAAGAAATCAATACAATGAGTCTTTAATGACTAATCAGCCTTTATTGGTTACCTCCTATTGATATACTTAATTCGGTCTGGAATATTCTCCTATTTATAATTTGTTGTATGTATTTTATTTAAACTAAAAATCATAATAGGAAAGTACTATTTCGAAGCGACGGTTACGGACGAGGGGCTTTGTCGCGTCGGTTGGTCCACCGCTCAAGCGTCACTTGACCTCGGTAAAAAAAAGACGTACTGCTACGTCAAAATTAATAAAGTTTTATTTATTTATATTTGCCTAAAGCGTGTTTCCCAGTTGCCGCGTGAAAATTCGCTTTTCAAATAATTGCAGTTATTTGGCCCTTGTTATATTTAAGGCGGTTTTCCAGCTGCCTACTGGTTTGCGCGCAAAAATTCGCATTCCCAGATGTCGCCGGCGAATTTCCCCTGCGGCGAGTATCTACATTTTTAGAGGTCTTCCTCAGCGAAGGTTCGCCGGCGGCAGCTGGGAAAGCGAATTACTGCGCGGAAATTACGCGGCAGCGTCTAAACCGCCCTAAATCTTACAGGGTGCTTAAATTTTACTTAGGCGCAATCATTTGAAAAGGGATGTTTCGTGCGACAAAGTCACAAAACTAAGCTACACCTGGAAAACACGTGTAAGTTATTGGAAGCTTATTTAATGTTTTAATATACGTGTAGGCACTGATAGATTTGGCTTTGGTTTCGGAGGAACTGGAAAAAAGTCCAACAACAAGCAATTTGACGACTATGGGGAGGTAGGTTCTATTGTCTGTTTAAACATTTCAATTATATCATCGATTTGGCTTGTTCTAAGCATTTTTTTTTAAAGGCGTATGGCATACACGATACCATCGGTTGTTTTCTGGATCTGGATGGTGGCGTTGTAAGTTTCTCCAAGAACGACATCGATCTGGGAACAGCTTTTAAAATTCCAGGCAACTTAAAAAATCAACCATTTTTCGCTGCGGTTGTCCTCAAGGTTTATTGATTTTTATTTTAGTTGATTTTGCTCGTATTTAGTTTGCATATGCTCTTCTTTGTTTGATTGCTTTTATGTTTTTTAGAAATACTTCTGCAAGTTTATATTGTGTTCCGCATTTTAATTCTAATTAAATCGTTTAAATTTTCCTTTAGAACGCTGAGATCAAGTTTAATTTCGGTGATACTTCATTCAGATCCCCATTAAGGGTGAGAATAAGAACTTTCACCACTGTTAAGTGTTTAACTAGGATTGAATAGGTAAAACGAAATTTATAGAGGACATAATTAAATTTATCTTTATCCGTATTCTTGTTTAGCCTGGATTTGTCGCACTCAAGGATGCACCGCCGCTCAACGTCGTTGACAACACCAATGGAGAACGTAAATTTAAATTATGACGAAGTCATGTGTTATTTTCATCTCTTTGTTTATGCCTACAATTATTTGTTTTATTTTAATTTAGAATTGCTTACGACGGCTCAAACGAACGTCAAAAACTCCACCCAAGCAATTATTATCGAGGTGGGTTTAGATTTCTTATTATTTTTTTTCTATTCGCTATCTACAATTATACCTCAGTAGATTGTATAAAGCTGATGCTGAAGTTTATTTTATTTTACTTATTTTAGCCGTCTAGAGAATTAGCTGAACAGGTAAGGGTCTTTTAATTCAATCTTTATAATAATCTTTTGATTGCGTTTATTTTTAGTTGTATATTTTACTTATTTACACAAGTGTTTATTTTAATTCATTTGGTTCTTGAAGACTTTTCAGCAAGTGCAGAACTTCAAGAAACATTTGTCCAATCCTCCAATCAGGTATGGTGTTTTGAATTCAGTCATTTTTCTTAATTTTTGTTCTAAATTTCAAATTATATTATATATTTTAGGGAACTTCTAATCATTGGCGGCGTGGCGGCCAAGGAACAGATTGCAGCCATACAGAGTGGAGTGCGTGTCTGCTAGCGACTAGTAATGACAATATGTTGGAGATGAACAAGCTTCAATAATGTTTTACATTTATATTGTCAGGTGGACATCGTTGTTGCGACACCTGGTCGTCTTGAAGACCTCATTTCCACTGGGCAACTCTCTCTCACACAAGTACGAGAATCATATTTTATATTTCATTTATTATTTTTTTTTCCCGATTAATAATGTTTATTTTCCACAATACTACATTTGATACATAAGCCCTCGCGTGATGGCACAATTTTTTATTTGAAATATTAAAATCATTTACTTCTATTTTAAGGTTCGCTTCTTTGTTCTGGACGAAGCTGTAAGTCTCATATCTGTTTGAAAGGTTATATCGAGTTCAATTTATGATCCTTCCAATCGCTTTCGTGTTTGTTTTGCTGGCGTAGGATGGTTTGTTGCAACAGGGTTACGGAAAACTTATCGACAAGCTTCACGCTAACATTCCCAAATTGACATCCGATGGCAAGCGGCTTCAGATGGTGGTTTGCTCGGCCACACTTCATTCGTTCGAAGTCAAAAAACTAGCGGTGAGTGTTAATCATTTATATTTTTTATTCAAATGAGTAAAATAAATTCCACGGGCATGGATCACTGCTTTTTTAGATGGTCAGGACAACACCTAATTTCACTGGAAATCTATTTTAGGTGTCGATATTCGGTTTAGGTGTCGTTCATTCAATATTTCTTTTTGTAAAAATGTCTCAAAATGGCTTCGCTCTCTTTTGTTCAAATATAACACCCAACAACGTCAAAAAATAACCTCACTTTGAACTTTTCCACTTTTATTGTTTAAAGTTTACTTGTAAATTGTTGTAGGCCTGATGTAATATCAGGTATACCGATATGCTCGTGGATCTAAAACATAGCTAATTTGAACGATATTTGTTGATAGTATTTATTTATTGATAGTATTTATGATCGTTTTATCATTCCTCATTCGTCAATTATCGTTTATGATTAGTACTCATTGATTCTCTATTGGCAGTATGTACAACTGATTGATTTCTTAAGTCATGCTTGTGAAATTATTAATTATATACATTATAAACGAACATATGTTTTTTTTTATTTGTTTCAGGAACGTCTGATGCGTTTTCCTACATGGGTGGATCTCAAGGGCGAAGACGCCGTTCCAGAGACGGTGCACCACGTGGTCGTTCAAGTTGATCCTCGAAAGGACACTGCGTGGACCAGAATGAATCGTCATATCCAGACGGACGGAGTTCACGAAGCGGACGACGTACGACCTGGCGTCAACACTCCAGGTGAATTTATAAGTCGTATTTTTGAATCGATTTTTGTTTGGTTGTTTGTTTTTGTTTCAAAAACCTATGGTGACTTTTGTTACAAATTATATGTTAGAAATGCTGTCCGAGGCCGTGAAGGTTCTCAAGGGTGAATACTGCATTCGAGCAATTGAGGAGCACAAAATGGACCGATCGTTGATTTTCTGTCGCACCAAATTGGACTGCGACAATTTGGAAAAGTATTTCAATCAGATGGGCAACGGTCCGTTTAAATTCTTTGATTATATATCTATTGCTTTTAAGCTTTTGTAAATTTAAATGACGTTACTAAGAACTGAAAAATTTAAGTAACTTAATGCGCATTCTTACGTGCACCTTAAAATAGCTTAAAATCATTACTATTTTTTAGAGGCTACTTTAAATTTAGTCTCAATTTATATTTTAAATTTTTTATTTTATATTCAGGATCAAACTATCCACGGAATGCATTTTCATGCGTTTGCTTGCATAGCGATCGTACTCCCCAACAGCGTAAAGAAAATCTGGAAAAATTTAAGGTTATATTTTATTCGAGAAATTGTACCAGTGGCGTTGCAATGGCTGGGAGCAAGGGAACATTGTCCCAACCCCACATTGCTTCCCCTCCCTCAAAATCGATGTCAATTCCCATACATTGAGGCCTGTGAAAATTCAAACTAACTATCTTATCATTATAAATGACCGCTAAAAAGAAAATCACGATTCGTTCACCGAATTTGGCAAACCCATGTTCACAATCAATAATGGGTTTTAGATTCGCCCCGCCTCCAAATGAAAATGGTGTTACGCCACTGAATTGTACAATATACATCAGATACATGTTTCTCGTGCACTACAGGCTGACGCATATGTATATGTATGATTTAATAAGGGAGGCTAATTTTTTATTCTTGTAATTTTAGCGTGGTCAAGTGAAGTTTCTAATTTGCACTGACGTGGCGGCGAGAGGAATCGACATCACTGGAATGCCATACGGTACAGTAATTTGTCAATACATCATTATTCTATATTGTAATTGTAAATAATTTATTTAACTTATTTTTAGTTTAATTTTTACTAGTTTTACATACATACTATAGCTGATAATAGTCGTGTATTACAGTATTAGATACATTTAATAATGAGTAATAAATGAATAATAATATATTAATTATAAAAAATTGTAATATCTTAAAATCTTAAATAAGATATGTATATTCATAAGATACAGTGTAAATTAAGCGATTAATGATACAAAATTTTAATATAAGTGAAAAAATTTTAAAAATTAATTAAATAACTTTATAATTTAACGAAAAGAATTAATAATCGCTCTATTGAATTAATGTTTGTCACTATTAGAGTATTAGTTACATACATGTATAATTGTATATGGTAGTTATTTAATCTGATTATTTATGAAATCCTCTAATTAATAACTCATTTTTTATAGTTATCAATGTCA
>JAQIYI010001373.1:0-12200 GCA_034700265.1 Polyzonium germanicum
TCCGTTATATCAGCTGTCAGTCCTGTTCTGTCGTCTGCTGTGTTGCTGTGGTGTCGTCTGCTGGCGTGTCGTCTGCTGGCGTGTCGTCTGCTAGGGAAGGTCACCACAATACGGCGCCACCTGATTTTGAAACTAAGCTTCTCGGAGCCTATTAGAAGTGGGCTTACTCAACCAGGTGATCCTAGCTCACCGTTTTAATTAGACGATACTTAGGTGTCCGATACCGGACACCGATACTTATAACCAGTTGGCGCTGCTTTCGACACATTTCCCTCAACTGAAGGATTCTGAGTTGTCCTCAACTCGAGGCTTATTTATTAACATTAATATGTTATTTTGATTAATATTTTTATCTGAAAATATTATAATTATTTAAATTCAATATAAAAAGTAAGTGAAATGAAAAGATTTGTTTTTCGGTGTGCGGTTCCGGACACAGAACACCTCCAGAAAGGTCAAGTCGTGCATCGTGAGTAGTTCTTTAACTGATGTCTCGGATTCAAGTTGGGAAGCACTTTCCGCGCGTTCCAGCGTAGTTGCAATTTCACTGCGCTGCACTTCTAGGTGGCGTTGACGGCTTTTGGCTAAGATCGCTAATTGTCCGATGAAGTCCCTGACTCGATGGTCGGTTTCCATCAGCGATATCGGTGGCAACGGCTCGCGTTGCTTTTCGCGGCGTTCTTCCCATTGGGCACGACGTTTTTGCTGTTGGTCCTCGAAGTTATTTATTTCAATGTCTAGGGCTTCGTTGGGTTTTTTGGTTTGCTCTTGGGCCTCTTCAATCTTTTAAATTTAATGGCTTCTAGAGTGTCTACGATTTTTCGACTCCATTGGAGCGATGAGCCAAGTGAAATTCATTCTTTCCACGAGCGATTTTTCAGATTCCGGCTCGTTGATGTCATGTTTAGTTGTGGTCGCACGAAGTTCGTTTTCGATGTGACGGCCAGTGTTGTTTTGACGACACGGTTACCTTTAGTTCAGTGTAACCGGGGTTGTATTCAAATGGGTGGGCGTATTCCGGCTCTGTGTAGGGGTAAATCGCTGGGCGTCCACTCGGCTAATACTTGTAGCTGGATGTGCCGTATTCACCATAGTTTTCTTTGGATGTGGACGCTCCATCGTCGTATTGGCCTGCTGCTTATGGTAGTACGATGGTGTGGTCTGGTAGTGTTGGCTTCGGTTGCCCATGCCGATCTTGTTGACCGTCGGGCCTGGCCATTGTGGTCCACTGCCGGATCCTTGGTTGTTGTTCCTACAAGTTTCTCGATACTGCTGCTGCTGCTGCGCCAGTCGGTCTTTTAGTTGCCAACGATATTCACGATGTTCTTTGCTGCGGCGTTGTGATTTCGTTAAGCCATCCTCACCGACTTCCGGTTTTGGTTTGTGGGGTAATGGCTGCTGTGGACCGTTGGCCTTCAACTGCGCAGTCCAGTCAAGTTTCCGGGCCTTGCAGGGTTCTAGGTTCAGTTTAGCTGGTGATATAGTGGCGGCTTCTTCCTTCTTTGGCGACATCTTTTTTCCGTATGATGGGGGCTGCTGCTCGTCTTGTACGGGTCTCTACGCTGCTTTCTAGCTTATGCTTGTTTTGCATGGTTTCCTGTTTTGAGAAAATTGGAGAAAGAAGTTCTGCGATAAGTTTTGTTTCGGTTCTGCATCTTTGTCAGAACAGTTATCGCTCAAGAATCCGTCCTGAGTCAGGACGATTGCATTAAATGCACTTAAATGAGTCGCGTCCGCAAAGGGGTAGCACCTCTTTAATGATCCAAAATGTATGGTTTTTGACTTTGTCACCTATACAAATTGCGCTTCTAAATTGTCCTACTACGGTGACATGACCGGCTTCCGGAATTGTAATTCCGAGGGTTGGTTCTAATTTATGGATAAAAAATGCGTGTATTTCATTAAGGATTCAGGAACAAATGAAATTTGTGCATCAGTGTATATGGTCATCGGAATGTCAAGGTCAAGACCTATTAGGGCATCAATCAAAGTTTGATCCGATCTTGAGCTGTACATTGTATATGTTATACCCTCTGACATAATTTTGTTGGAGGTATCGACATCGGCCAGTGGTATCGAGTCTACAAAGAACGCTGATACATTGCGCCTGAAGTGAACCGATTTACCTGATACCGGAATTGTCGCATTTCCCACTTCCTCTTGGTCGCATGTAGTAAAGGCACGAACATAATTCGTGCGCACTCCTTCCCTTCACTTCTGAAGTCTATCCCGAACGACAAGTACCTCAAGCGAACACTCCTCGCGTGAACTCTCGTTTTAAACATGTCACGTGTAATCCATTTGCATCTTTTTGGTAGCGCAAGTTTCGCGCAAGTTGAATGCAGTTTTCTGTTATATGTTATTCAGTAAAGCTCCTGAATAAATCAGTTTTGTTCACCTGCAGCTTCGACTCTGTGAATTTCATCAGGTTATGGGCCCAGCAGCCAGACCAGCCTAACACGAGGTAAAGGTGAACGATAGACAAAGAAAAAGATGGTGCCAAAAGTGAAGGACAACCTTGTCACACTCCTCAACGATGGCAACTATGGTAGGTGGTGCATCAAGATGAAGTGTGTGCTGCTGTGCGACAATGTGTGGGACATGGTCCAGAATCCTTGAGCAGCTTCAGACCCATGGGCCAAGGGCAACGACAAAGCCTTGTGCCGGATCATTACGCGCCATCGAAGACAGCCAGGTCGTCCATGACGGACACCTGATGATGGCACATGAGGTATGGAACACTTTCAAGAGGCTCTACTTGCGCTGGAAGTTGTATACGTCCAGGTTCACGGTGGGACATCTGCGCGACCACATAAACGGGATGTTGGAGGTCGTCTGCAAGCTTCTCATGGCGGGTGTCGACGTTGATGCCGGAGAGACGGTAGCAGCGCTGTTAGCAAATCTCCCAGACTCCTACTCCACGCTAGTCACTCTGCTGGAAAGATGGGACAAAGCGGAGCTGACAGTGGACTACATCACTGGAAAATTGCTGGATGAGTATCAGCGGCGCATCGAGAACAGCGGGACGATGCAAGGTATGGAGGATTTGGCACTCCAGGCTGCACGCATGTCATGGCATTTCAAGCATCAGCGGAACATGAGATGCCAGGGTGGCAGCGACGGTGATTCGCGAAGGCATGGAGCGACTAATGCGGAATGACGAAGGACATCGCGTTCACCATTAGGGACCGCACAGGCAAGGCAGAAGCAACTGGGAAATGGCACATCGACTCTAGTTGCACCAGCCACATGACGAGTGACTGTGCGTTTTTCAGTGAGCTCAAGGCAGCTGACTCCGAGGTCATGTTAGCCAACAACCACGTCATCAGGGCAACATGTATAGGCACTGGACAGTTGCAGTCATCACATCCAGATGGGCAATCAGGCGTCATGTCCTCTACGTGCCAGAGCTTGACGGCGGGTTCATCTCCGTGGTCAAGGTGGTCAGCAATGGGCTCCGAGTGGTCTTCTCGGAGAAAGGGTGCCAAGTGGAACGGCGAGACAGCACCACAGGCAAGTGGCAGGGTAGTTTGTTTATCCTCAGCCTGCAGCAGCAAAGTGGCACCGTGGATGCGTGCTGGAGCCAGAAGGGGCGGCAAGCGAGGAGGATAACGGATCAAGCATCGTCGGAACTCTGGGCGCAAGTACGTGGTCGACTCCATGCAGAAGTCCGGTGACAACGCAATTGAGACATACGCCAAGGACTGTCATCAGCGATATCCCAGCGCCGATGGCAGTGGTTGTTGAGAGGACCGCGCCACAGTCAGGGCTGGCAGCACCACAGACAGGGCGAGAGGCACCACAGACAGGCAAGTCAGCGCCACAGACTGGGACAGCAGCACGGACAAGGCAGTCAACTGCAAGGTCAAGGATGTCGTCATGACAGGTCACGCCGAGTACAATGGCGCCAGTGAACGTCAGAGCTGCCACTTCAGGACTGAAGCCGCTGAGAGCAGTCAAACCCAAGCCCGAGGACAGCCGTCTGGTTGGACAAGACAACAAAAAGCAGCCATCCATGGGTGCAACGAGTCAGCGCTCTGGTCGCAAGCCCAAGGACGTCATCACACATGACAGAGTGATATGGCCAATGAAATCAATTCCCCATGTATCTCCTGGCTTTCCGCCATGCATAGATTCTAGTCGTCCGCACGGTCTTCCGACTGGCATTTCGACTTCTGACATTCTACACACGAACTAATATATTGGCCCATGTCTTATTTCATACGTGGCCAGCAGACTCGTGTGCGTAGGCGTTCCCAAGTCTTTGTGACTCCAAAGTGTCCAGATTTGGGTTCATCATACAATTCTTTTAGGACGCTTAACCTAAATTTTCTAGGGAGGTAATAGACCACTTTTGTCTTATCGTCCCTGTGAATTATGGCGTATATTAGCTCTTTTATTACCACATATGCTTTGTGTAACAAAGATTGCGGGTTTTCAATTAGTTAAACGCGTATCCGTTGAATTTCCGGATCCGTTGCTTGCTCTGCGACATAGTCTTTTCTGGGAAGTACGGTAAAGATCGCATAGTCGGTCATATCTTCCAGAGATTGGGCCACTTCGGGTTTTGTCTCCTTCTTCCAAAGGAAGAGGGTTTCTACGTCGATATGTGCTTTACCTGATTTGTATTTAATTGTATAATTAAAGTTTTCAAGAAAAAATTGCCATCTAGCCATTCTTTGTGAAATTGAAATACACGTGCGCAATTTGCATAACGCATGGTGATCGGTAACAATTTTGAATGGCCTAGGCTATAAGTAGTGTTGATACTCTGTCAAACCAAAAATGATTGCTAGGCATTCTTTTTCTGAAACACTAATTTTTTTCGCTAGGTTGTAATGAGCGACTATTATAGGCTAACACACGAGGTTTGCCTTTGCCTTGTGTTTGGTACAAGATGACGCCTAGTCCATGATCGGACGCGTCACTGTGCATGGTGACCATAGCTTCATGCACATGATAGGCGCACTTGTTAATTTAGTTTTTAGAGTGTTGAATGCAAGTTCACACTCGTCAGTCCATATAAAAGGTTCATCCTTGCAGTGGATGCGCAATACTGGCAAAATTTTCTACAAATTTCCGGTAATAGCCTGCTAATCCCAGGAAACTTCTTACAGTTTTTAGGTTGTTAACATTTGTGAGTGAAAATAGCTCTAGAGGCAGTTGATGTTGAGTATTTGTGTGTAAAATAACTTGGGGAGCAGTGGCTTCCAATAATCCATAAGTGGTAAATTTATGTTGCGCCACCCTGTATTTGTTACTTGTCCAGCTGGCTTGCCTAACACTATACAGGGTGTAATATTAAGCGGAATTGGCCGCTATCCGTGCAGCAAAGCACCTGGGGCACCACGTGGCTTTGTTTGAGTTCATAAGTTGATGTAAATGACATCATACTCCAGAAAGTAGCCAATGAGGGTGGTCCATGCAAATCTGATCAATTTTTATGTAGCCATCTCGTCCGTCGCCTATTGTTAAGCGCAACAATATTTTTCAGCAGCGTCTATTGTTCTCTCGCGAACCAAAGTTATTTATAGATTTACTCAGAAATCTTTTGTTGGCGCTGGTCACAAGTAATTTGCATATGACATATTTTCAAATCGAAGTCATTTGAATATTAGTGCGCAGTCGCGAAGCTCAAACTGGTTTTTCATTTTGGCCACTATATAAGGATGCGCTTTTCCGTTGTCGCGTCACTTGGAATAGTCCATCGGTCAAATACTGTCACTATGCCCGATTTAACATCGTTAATTAACTCGCGTTAAAAACTGTACAAATATTATAACTACTATTTACAACAAGTTATTAACAAGTCTTGGATATTTTTATTCATCATAAAGTCCTGCATTATTTCAAACAGAGCTTGTAAGCTCTGCTATTCAACAGTTGGCCTTTAGTTTTTTCCCTGCGCAACAAGCCATCGTCATCGTCAGACTTAGCGGCGTCACCGAATTCAATCATCGAGCCCGGTGAAAAGTTGAATCCATCGAGAACTACTTGGATCGACATTCGTCATCACGTTGGACATCGTGGATTCTGCACCTGAAGTCGTCAGTATACAACGGCTTCAGAAAAACTCAAGACTGGCACCACCTCAAAGGTATAAACTGCATCGCAGCCTTTGAGTGATACTCTCGAGAGCGAAGGTGCTAGTTAGTCGCAGTTGAACTAAAAAATCTGAAAAACGCCGGTTATTATCTATATCGAAGGACGTCGAATCTGCACAATGTGGCAAATTGCAGGCTTTTCGAAGTAAGAAGTTCCGTACAAGTTAATTTGGATCGACGAGTTACGTTGAAAAACGCAAAACTGTATGAGATCAACTGTATCGACTTGTGTCGAAGTACAGCGAGTTAAATTGAGTCGACGTGTCACGTCATGGTACAACGGTGAACTATTCCAGGTCCGCGAGTTGGGTAAACCAAGAACCGGAAGTAGACAGGGATCAACACAAGTCGAACTGCATTACCTGGACTTCTTCGGACTTGCGTGAAGAAGGTTCCCGACTATTACAAAGTTTGACGGCACAAACTTTAAACTATAGAAATTCCAAGTCGCGACGATCCTCTAGTCGAAGAAATGGATGAACATCGCTTAGGGCATCGAAGGATGGCCAGCAGCTTTGGCAGATCAACTTTCATGGACTACAAGGGATGCGAAGGCTCGCTCTTTCATCATCACGTCGATGAACTACGCGCAGCTACAGGGACTGGTGACATGCTCCACGGCTGTCGAAATGTGGACACGGCTACAGACGACCCATGAACAAAAATCAGAGGCTAATAAACTGATTTTGGACCAGGCGTTCCACGACTATCGGATGAAGTCAACGGATCGTATGGCAGATCACGTAGCACGCATTGAGCTCATGGTACTTGAGCTAAAAGACATCGGTAAGTCGATCTCCGAGAGAACCATCATGGCTAAACTCATTGGGAGCCAACCTGAAGTCTATTAGGGACTCCAAACTGCATGGGACTCAGTGGCCACAAGTGGACAGACCCCAGGTAACCTGATTGCTCGACTGCTCATGGAAGAGCAGAGGCAAGGACAGACGGACACCACGAAAGCGGCGGAGGCATTGGCTGAACTTACAAAGTCGGCCAACAAAAGCGACAAAAAGAAGAAAGGCAAATGTCATTATTGCCAAAAACGGGGACACTTTAAAAACGAGTGTCGCAAATACAAGAGCGACCAAAAGTCGGGCAAAAGTTCTTCAATGTCCTGCAGCCTCAGAGCAAGCCCGTTGGATCGCAGATTCAGGGGCTTCATCCCACATGACGCACAATAAGAATTGGTTCGAGTCAATGAAGATGACGTCGAATAACGAAGTCCATCTTGGGCACAACATAGCGTTGAAAGTCGCCGGTGTTGGAAACGTGCGAATAAATTCCTAAGTGGATGGAAGATGGGTCAGCCTTCTCTTCGAAGAACACACTATGTTCCAGACTTAAAGAAAAATCTCTTCTCTCTGGGTGCAGCGGACAAGAAAGGATTCAAGGTCCTCATCAAGAATGGTCGTTTAGAAGTCCGAAATCCAAGAGGTTCAACCATCGCACTCGGAAGAAGAATGGAGAATTCACTTTACGTGATGTTCTTCCATAAACTGGAAGTAAAGACGGAAGGGAATGTGGCGAGCATACAAAGCTGTAGTCAGCTTCGCAGCCATGTAAGACTAAGCCATTCAAGAATAGGAAAACAACCCCGAACGACTATCGGTGGTTAAACAACAAATGTCCACGCCTGGTGAACTGATACACGCCCAGGTCTGGGGATACAAAGTCCATGAGTTCAATGGAGGAGCAAGATTTTTTTTACTCTTCAGGGACGACTGTACGGGTCTCCAAAAGGCCTACTTCCTACTGACAAAGAACAAAGTTCTTGAGTACGTGCGCAAGTTCGTCCTTCAAGTGAAATGTCGTCTTGGACATAACATCAAAACACTACGGATGGACAACAGTTGCGAGTTTGGTAGTCATAGAATTGTGGACTTCTTGTCGACACAAGGCATCAAACATGAGTAAACGTAACTACACGCCACAGCAGGATGGCCGGACAGTCTTAGCCACCCAGACAACTGTGAAGTCGGCAAGGACTTTGCTCCAAGCAACAGGACTTCCAGTCAAGCTGTGGGTGCAGGCCATCAAAACTGGGCTACATTTGAGAAACCCAAGTCAGTCCATCGAAATCGACGAGGTCCTTGTTCGAATCATGGACTAAGATAAATCTGCATGGTAGTCATCGAGACAGAAACCCAAGATCGCAGTTAGTTATTCAAGATCTGAAAACACCATCAATCTCTTCATCGACATCACCGTATCCGTTGGAAGCTTGTTATTCTGAACATCGAGTTCTACAGGTGAACAACGAAGTCATTAAAAAAGATCGAACTGTCAACGAGATGTTCGTCGCAAAGCCACGATACCTTGAGATCTTGAGGACTTAAGCCGGCTACGTCGTTGGGATACAAAAGAAATGGCAGCGAAACCAGAAATTGCTCCACTCTATTCAGGGTGACTACATCAATCAAGTATTACATCGTGTCATATTGTATGACAAAGTCCCTGGTTATCCCAGCCGATTTGAAGATCGTTCGGATGCAAGAAACAGTTGGAGCAACGATTCCGAGACAACACGCAGTCGAGGCGTGTAGAATATTGCAGCGGACGACTTTGTGGAAACAAACTAACTTGGTTTATTCGACGAGAATTACACCTAAACGATACAATGGTTCATCTTTACCGATCGCGTATTAAACTGCGTGATTGAACTGGATTAAGACAGTGTTGAAAGCGCGTAACTGAAAGTTCTTCAGAGTTGCCTTGAGGAGAGTTAGTTTGAGAGAGAGTTCAATTGCGAGAGAGTTCAATTGCGAGAGAGAGCGCGCACAAATACCGCGCGACCTTTTATACACTGTGAAAACCGGAAGTGAGTCCGCGACACAAGGAAACAGATAAATCGGCTAAATAGTTCCTGCACGATGTATCGACGCAACTTGATGGCCGTCGATGCTGCTGCCTTGGCTCGATGCCGATACCTCCAACAAGGCGACTTCAGAGTATTGTCGTGGGTCATCATCAAAGCATTTCCAAGTGGTCGTTATGGGTCGTCATCATAGAGACCCTAAGCCGACGTCACTAGCCGCTAGAAAAGCGATCCTAAGATTTTGTCACTGTATTTTTTCAAGGCGACTACAGGCAGTGGGAGTCAGCGATTCCAAGTGGTCATCACTGGTCGCCGCAGAAGCGATTTCAAGTGGTCGTCACTCATCGTCATTGATGCGACTCTATGCTGTAGAAGCGTTTTCACGTCAATGTTGTTGGTCGTCGAGCTTTGTGGCCAGATTGGAATTCTCCCCGAGGAGTTTCTTCCTTCTTTGCAGTACCTGTGGGTGCTGCTGGTTGGCCACCGGCTGTTGAGCCGCGAGTTTGCCTCGATTGCGCCAGAATTAGCAGTGTTTGTTTATTATGGGCGTTAGTATTTGTGTTTTGCTGGCCAGTTTTGTTTGGTTAGTGCTTGTATTAGTCTTTTGCTTCACACTCGTACTTGACGAAGTCTGACCATCTTTTTTCTGCTTTAGCATTTCGTCGTCGACGTCTACGGATTTAAAACGATCTCTATATTTAGGCGAATTTATGAATGAGGCGCCCCACATTTGCCTTGTATAGGTCTCTTAGAGACCATTGCGAACCATTGTAAACTCGTCAAAATAAACGTTCCATTTGAACCATGTATTCATTTACTGATTGGCCAACTGTTTGTTTTTTTGCATTTAGTTCAGCTAGCTCTTGGGCTTTTTTTCCTGGCTAGTGAACATTTTGTTCAGCTCTCTTGCAATAACTATAGGGTTGATAACCCGGAAATTCATGGCGAAACATTGATGTTTGCCAGTCTTCCGCTGTACCTTTAAGAGAATCGATCAGCTGTTGCGCAACTCGTTCTTGGTTCCAATTGCAAGGGACTTTTGAGCTAAAGTGCTCTAGAAATTTTCCTACGTCGCCTGTCCCTTCAAATTTTGGGAATTTAGGCGACTGTCTTTGGGTAACTTCTTGGTAAACCCTATATGTAGGATCTCCGGTACCACCAGTACCTCAGTACCGATGGTACCCACTCGTAATGGTGTCCTACCATAAAGTGCAGGTGCGCTTTTTCCTGGATATACAGGATCAATCCACTGTTCCAGTGAACCAGGTAAGTATTCTGTTTCATGGTCCACTTGGGGATTTTCAGTATTGTTACCAGCACCGAATATCGGTGCTGGTTGAGTCAATTGGTTACCATTATTTGGTAATCGTTCATTAGTAACGGCAGCCATTGCGGCTTCTTCTGCTCCAGGGTTAACAGGTATTGGAATTTCTGTTATGCCACCTGGATTTAACGTTGCGACACTGTGGTAGCGTGGTGGCCATTTTGTCCTAGAAGGCCATCAATGCTGCCGATGTTAAAGGTTCAGGTTCGGTTTTGTTTTCAGTTGAATCCTTTGGATTCGACCTTTTTACCTTTGCCCTTTCCTTTATTTTTCACCGATTTGAATGAAGTTTCAGACGAGCTTGAACCACCTTCCGATTCATATGTTGTTCACGAGGTACATATGTACCTGAGGCACTGGCAATTGGTTCTTCCAAGGCCATGCCTGATTCATCTCTAGGAACACCTTTAGTTATGGTGTCCTTAATTGGTTCTTCTACCTCTTCGTAAAGATTTCAATATGTGTTTCTTTAAGCACAGGTTTTAATCTTTTTTAATAGGTGGTTTATATTTTGGCTCTTCTATTTTACCAGTACTTGATCGGGTTGGGTATGACATTTGTCATACCCAACCCGAGTTTGAAGAAACGTCTTTTTTTCAGTGGGTTATTGGAAACCAACTCAGATATTAAATGACTTCAATTTGTAAACCGTATTCCGTTATCAACGAACAAAGTTTGCGAATGAATTCTATTTTAGGAATTAGCGACGCACCTCCATCAATTGTGGCGAACTGAGGGTGACGTAGGCCATAATACTAGATTGAACTAGCTTAAAAATGCTTACGAACGCGGGTCGAATTCCGGGGAGGCACGACTCAAAGTTGCAGTTGAAAACAAACACAGTTTATTCACCGACTTGTGAATAATGTTACAAAAAACGATAAACATATAGACGTATAGTGTTAAGCTCTGTTCGTGGTTCAAAGAATACAGATTAGGCACTTTGTCTGCAAGGAGACTACTCTGGGCGAAATCTCAATTAGAAGTGGTCTTAGTCGACCAGCTGATCCTAGGTCACCGTTTTAATTAGACGATACTTAGGTGTCCGATACTTATAACCATTTGGCGCTGCTTTCGCCACACTATAGTCTGGATTCAACCCATTATTCTAATTCCATTGTTATCAGGTAGACTCAGGGAGGAGGATGATGGGAAGACCAAAATCATTACCAGTATTATAATTTATAATGGTTATATTAGGCCTATATTCATTATTCATTACCAATGGATGTTTCTGATAAAAAGTTACAAAAATACACAACCCCCATCGGAACCGATTTACAGCCAGTCCATAGAAATTTAAAAAATTTCTGTTTTTTTATGTCCGACCAGCGACAGGATCGTATGACGTCATTAGATTCCAACCAATCAGAGAACAGAGAGAGTAGAGAAAAATCAGCTCGCTAAAAACCAAATTTAAATTTCGGTCTGATGCCGCTAGATGGTGCATAGTACGACATATAGTCGTACTAGTGTATACGGAAATCGGTTCCGACTGTCGCCGACTGTCGTTAAATGCAAACAGCGCTTTATAGAGTTTTGTCGGAGTGTTGTTTTATGAAAAAAACACTTGTGTTAAATGTGTTTGTGTTTTTCGGCCAACCATGCCTGTATCTGTAACCTGTCCAATGTACCTTGGGTAGTCACCTATATTAGGTTATTGGTTTGAGACCGGATGTCCAAGTGGTCAAGTGATGAAGGCAATTTAGGCCTATGTATCGTCTATAGACGATTATCAAATATGTGTGACTCCAAATACTACTGCGACTTCCGTCCACCATTATATGGTACAGTAGCTGACTGGTCTGCTTAGCAGATGCGTGAAGTGTCGTAGCCCTATTGTTGTTTATTGCAGAATTGTCGTCCCATAGTAGAAAGAGCAGAGAAAGCCCAGAAAGACGAATCTGAATTCTGAACTACAGTAGCGTAAGAACAACTCAACTGAACGAAAAAG
>JAQIYI010001374.1:0-12198 GCA_034700265.1 Polyzonium germanicum
TTAATTATAATAAAATTAACAAACATATCTAATTAATTAATTAATAAATTGATCAAATTAAGTGATTAGCCTAGTTAAATTAATTAATAACTAAATGAAATGAATTAATAAATTAATGATATTGGCTTGGCCGGTATATTTAATAAATCAAATTAATTTTTTAAATCATGCTTAATTCAGAAGACATTTATAATTTAAATAAATTGGTGATTAACTAATTAATTTAATTAATCGGCCGCTCGAAATTAAATAGTTTGTGGTTTGACCTTGGCAAAAAGAAGAAAAATTAAAAATAAAAATAACGATAAACAACAACACTTTGGCAACGCTAGAAAATAACACAGATCAAGACTAATTAATTGTAATAGTTAAGAGAGATTCTCCAACTTCAGATCTTTCAAAAAAAAAACTTTTCAAAAAATTTATCTATTGAATGATTGATCGTACTTTATCAATGTTAAAGTAGGATCGATTAAACACACATACTTTTCACGCGAGTGAATCGTCTCCTCAAATCTTCAAGAGCAACCTTTTATTTTTTCTTTCGAAATCAAATAATCTTTTCTTGTATAATCTCCAATTTGGACAAGGAGCACAAATTAAGAGCCAGCCTCCAAAGGCAACAACAGCATTGCAAATAAACGTCACAAGACACACTTGCAAACAAGCAAGCCCACACACACACACATACATACATCGAAAGTGAAAAACCCGCAGCGACCTAGAGCGCAGTGTGCAATTAATAAGTTAGTGGTGGAAAAACTATTGAGTAAAAAAGGCTGATAACTATACTACGTAATCAGTAAGCAAGCATATATTATTTATAGGCCCATAAGTAGTTTGTACAACACGACGTACAGGTGCATGCCAATAAGCATGACAAGCACAAACAAAAATGTAAACAAAACAAAAAAAAATACAAATAGGGACGTTACGGTCAAACACAAACAACTACCATACCAACCCTTTCATCCGTTAAGCCTTGAAAAAAAGTTGGAACTTTTAAAAGGGGGAGAGGCGATGTGGGGTGGGTTCAAAGCGCTCTAAACATAATAAAATTAAAAAAATATATGCCAAACATGCAAAAGTGCAAAACAGTATAGTGTTATGCTAAAAGCCTGAAATTGATCATTTTTTTAAAACCAGTTTTAAATCCGTATCGAATCATGGCAGTAAAGAAGCTCCTGAGGACTCAGCGTACTATTAAAACTGGTTTAATGTAAACAGGTGAGAAAAAAGTAGATGAGCAAAGCGAGTTAAAAATGGACTTTTTGTTTGAAGCGACTGCAGAAAAGAGAAGAATTAGATCTAGAGATTTTTATTTTTAGATTTTCGAAAGGAAACTTGACTCGACTTATAAAGGTTGTCTTTTACTCCATTGTTTTTTTTTTTTTTTTGCTAAAGCCCGCCACAAACAACGGTAGTTGTATCCAACACGAAGAAAAGTTTAAGTTTTCAAGAACCAATGAGCTCTTCTTATCTAGAACACGTTGAACCTCACACTAGCGTCACACCTCGTAATAGGCTATTGCTACGTAAATATCTAATCTCAATTTCTCATCAGATGTCACTTATAGTATGCGTGACTATTTTTAAGTTTGATCTCAAAATAATATTATATGTGTGAGTGAGTGAGTGAGTGAGTGAGTGTGTGTATGGCGTTCGGCGGGAATAATTGGGTTGATTGGTTGGTATGGTAGTCGGTTGGTTAGCGAAACCGTCGAAACCGTCCCCCAAGAGATTCAATCAGCCTGCAACGTGAAACAGACAATTAAATCAAGTATATGACCATGAAACGTTCTAAAGTTAACCCATTTTAAAATTGTAAAAAAACAATCTACGATCGTCATGAATGAGATCAATGTATACAAAACTCAATTTTACTTACGCAGTGACGATGAAGATTCGTCGTTAAGCATCGAGTAGGCGGATGAGGTGTCACCGGTGACGGTGCCACCGACACTGTCGTATGGCCGAACATAATTCGACGGAAAGACACCAACGGTTCCATTATATTCGCCGCGCCACCACGCGTCGTCGTCTTTGCCAACCACGCTGATGATGGCGTCCTTCGCGAAGTTCAATTCGTCTTCGTTTTGCGCGTTATACGGATACAAGGCGATAACCAAATCTAAGAAAATATTAAAAAAAAATTATTATTCACGTAATACAAATACTCTGAGTTGAGGTTTTTGAGTAGTTTTTCAATTAACTAATTCATATTAATGATTAATGACTAATATACAAGTAAGTAGGCCCAGTATTCATTTTACTTAAGAAGTCTTATAACTAAATGAGAATAAGATTAATTAATCTCAAATAATAGAACTATTAAACTATTAATTAAATCAATTTCTCATGGCTCAATGACCACAACTCAATAACAAGTTAAAATAACTAAAATATAAACCTTTGGATTCTTTTTCGTCCCTGCTTTGAGAAGGTTCAGGAGTACTCCTCGCGCTCGACTCGCTTGACATTAGCTTGACGTAGGATGCAGGAAACCAGCCGACCTGTCTCTTCTTGCCCTTCGCCTTAAGTACACACAAATTGAGTCAAAAATCGAGTAACACTAGATGTATAAATATAAACTAAAAGTTAGTTGAAAACACTTGTTCACATTGGATCCTTTATATATTATTCACGCGTAAACTGCATAGGTAATTAGGATTTGTTACTGACGTGCAATTCT
Organism: Polyzonium germanicum; assembly: GCA_034700265.1. NCBI lineage: Eukaryota > Metazoa > Arthropoda > Diplopoda > Polyzoniida > Polyzoniidae > Polyzonium > Polyzonium germanicum. The sequence continues at coordinate 2,693 of JAQIYI010001374.1, forward strand.
CCTTCCCACCAGCCAGAAGAATTTTTCTTGCGGATTGAAATCAACTGGCCTTTTTGAAGGCCTAGCTGTTCGGATCCGGTGGCCAAATACGGAGCGATCACCATTGCGATTTCGTGCTTCTTGCCTAGACCTTTGCTCTGAAATCAACAAATCGCAAATAAATAAGTCAAATAAAAACAATAACTAAGTTCGAAGTTGCGCGATTCTAACGATTGCAAGCACAGTGTCACAGTTGCAGCAATTAGTGTCAGTTTAAACCATTGCTAATCCATAATCACGTGCAGCGCTAAACAATAACTATTGTACCTTTGGAGTATCTGGTGGCTCCGGAGCCTCTCGCTATACATTCACACGAGTGAACAGCAGCAGCACAAAAAAAAATGGAATGAACATTGAGGTAAACCTAATTTTGTCTTGTTAATATCGTGAGTAAGCATCCCGCTGATCACAATTAATCGAAACAAATAAATTAACTATATATTTTATTGGGAAAAATCCCAATAGAATGAAATGAAACTGTGATGGGGATTAAGGTCACAACCGATGGTGATTATTTAGAAAAAGAAAAAAAAACAGCATATTATAGGACAAAACAGTGGTGAATGCAATAAGGGCACCTTAAATTCCATCTCTGGAAGATCAACCTCCTCAAGCTGCATTTTAAGAGAACAAGAATATCTATTTTAAACAAGCATGAGGATAAGAAATAAATCAACAAATGATTTATAGGCTCGTACGCTCTAATCAATGAGTTGCACATAAAGCACCATCTAGGACCCGCACCTGCATTTTAATGCTCACTAGTAAATAAGTGATCTCTAAGTTGCAATTTGATTTAAATTTATAATTTTACTTTAATTTTAATGTAAAATAACATATTTTTTTTATTTATAATTAGAATTAAATATTTATTTAGTTTCAAATTAAAATATTTAATTGAATTAGTTTTCCTTAAATAATAATTAATTATTTTTAATTTATAATTAAATATAATACATTTCAAAAGTGCGGGTGAGGTGAGGGGGAGTTTAAACCGTAAAAAATCATTTCAAGCAAGAGATCATGCTCATAAAGTGCTTGCGCCAAAATAGATACCTTAAAATCGGGAAAATTCGGAGCCTCCTCCTCAGGCTGTTTTAAAAAAGGTAATGGGTTTGAAAGTGAAAGGAGAAAAGTGGCTATTCAAATTGAAATTAAAGAGTGCAAAGGAACATCGAAAAAAAGCGATTAAAGATCACACAAACCTCAGGAGGCGGTTCACCTTGAAGCAACTCGTCCTGAAATAAAAAAAAGGCGTCTTTAGAATAAATATGGTGCGCAACGGCCACTTTATAAAGGGAAATAAAAACTAAGATGCTTAGATCTATGACCCAACTCACTTTCGCAATTAAATCATTTAAAATAATGACGCGTACTAGTTCGTACCTCTTCTATCTTCTTGACGTAATTGGAAGGAAAGATGCCTGTACGGTCTTTGATTGTGCCCGTCCACCAATCACCCTCTGCTTTGATGACGACCACCGTGTCACCTTGATTGAACATCAAATCGCCAGGCTCGCTCGACTGATACGTGTACATGGCCACGTAGCATTCTCCTGAAAGAATTTGAAATTTTTATGTTTTTATCCTTATTATGCATATTTAGAGTTTCAATCAAGTTGGGGAAAAGGTAAAGACCAGGCTAACCTCGAGCTCTCCCCGACACATTGTCGCCAGTGTTCGACTCATTTTGTCTAAAAGAAATTAATAGAAGAACGTGTGAACAGCGAACAGATACTAAATCATGTACAATCGCAAATGCTCACGCGTTCCTGAGGCCCAATACGGCTGGTCCGGCCACATGCAGCTTTACGTAGGATTTTGGGAACCAGCCTCGGCGACCGTCGATCTCGCCGAACCACCAGATATCCTGTCGTTCGTGTACCATGATCAAGTCTCCCTTGTTGAAAGACAGGTGATTTTCCTTCTTGGCGCGCCAAGGGAATTGAGCGCGAGCCAAAATGCCTTCCACTTCTTCACCCTTGGTCAAGATTGAAACACGAAGATAATTTTGCAAAAAGTTGTTGCAGCATATTTTTTCATATATCTTACATTATTTTAGTTTTATTCATGAAATTAATCACCTGTCCAAGTATGGGAGACGCGCCAAGTACGGTCGACTTTGGAACTTGAACGAAAGCCGACGGAGGTAGAGATTCGTTGGCAGCCAGCGTTTCGCCGCCAATCGATCCGTTGTCACTAATACTCTCCGGAGCCTCCTGAATTCCTCTTCAGTGCACAATTAGATTAAAGATTAATAAAAATGAAGCTTACCCAAAAAAACGCGCAGGAAATGACGAAACGACTCACGAGAGTGTCATCTTGATTTCAGTGCCGACTATGTGAACAGTTTCTCGAAGTCCAGTGAGGCTGTGTTCGTCGTCGCCAGTGACAGAACCAGCGGCGGCGGCAAGAGAATCGACGGCGATACCGTTAGCTCCGTTATCCGTTCCACTCAACGGTTCAACGTACGACTCTGGAAACCAACCGGTCTTGCCTCTCAATTGGCCACTCATCCAGCCAGGTTCACTTACTTGACCCATAAATACCTTCAAAGATGGGTGGTGGGATGATTTATGAATAAGGAAAGCACAATTATGCTTTTTATGTACCGTAAATGTATACGTACGGTAACAATATCGCCAGGCATGATGGCCAGTTCATCCGGATTCCGTGCTTCGAAAGCATATAATACACGATATTTTGCTGACGTCGGCATTGCGTTTGTCACCCCCCATTCATCAGTCACTGGAATTGAAGCTGAAGCTGAAGTGGCGAGTGTTGCCCAATCGTCATCAGCGCCCCAAGCGCTATCAGCTGCAGATGCAGCTCCTCCTCCTCCTCCTCCTCCTGCCACCACGCCCCACGTAGCTGCCGCACTGTCGGTCCGTCCCGTGTCATCAGTGGGCCAGGCATCTTTGGCCCATACGTCCGTCGCCGCCGCCCCACCGAAAGAATCTCTTTTCGAAGAGGACGAAACCGCTTCCGGCGTGTGTCCCTCGCTGGCGCCGCTCGTTGATCCGAGTCCTTTGTGTTGACGAAGCAACTCTTGAACGGCAGTGCGCCGCTCCTCGTACAATCCGTACAAATCCTTGGAGCCTGCGAGTAATTTTGAAATTTGACGCTTCAAGTCTTCCAGCTGCGCGTTGTTCGACTCGATGTCGATGATCTTCTGCGTGACTTCGTTCTCCACCTCGGACACACGCTCCTTCAGTGTCTTTATCTCCGTCTGACTACTACCGAAATTGTGCATCAAAGAGTTGAAAGAATCTGCTGTAAAAACCAATATTTAAAAAAAGATGAAATGGAATCCACACCTCCTACAGCCTGGAACTGAATTTAGAATTAGAATTAGAAGCGCTGTTTAAAAGTAGCTAGAAATTACCGGTCGGATTGGTGACATCTACTATTTTCACTTGTTCTTCTAGCTCGACCTTTTCCTTGTTCAATTCGATCAACTTGTGATTCTGTTCCTGCAGACATTTTATTTTCTTTTCATGAAATTGCCAACAAGGCATGCATGGACGCAAGCGAATAACTGAACCAAACCTTGATCTTCTTCTTGACGGAATCGATTTCGCCGATCTTGGAATCGCGAGTGACGCGCATCTGGTCTATGGCACCTTTGACGTCTGCCACGCCCCCTCGAGTCTCTCCGATACGCCTGTTCAGTTCCTTCACCTTGTCGGTGAGCTGCTCCAATTCGACGTCCAGCGTTTGGTTGCGTGCTTTGAGTTCCAACACCTTTTCCTGTTCTCGGTGACGCTGCGCCAACAATTCTTGCCTTCGTTGCTTCTCCCACTCGAGCTGACGCTGACGCTCCATCTCGCGACGCGCAGCTTCGCGTTGTTCCAGCGCTCGTTTACGCTGCTCCTCTTTCTCCTGCTCGATTTCTCGTTGTTTGGCCAACTGCCTCTCCAGTTCTTGCTGGCGGCGACGTTCTTGTTCCTGCCTAGCTCGCACACACATAAAAGACCGCCTAATGAGTCTTTCGCGAATAAACAGTTTTGGGTAAACAAAAAAATCAAAACGTATACCTTATCTTCTCTCTGCGGTCTTGTTCCTCGCGTTCTTTTCGTTCTCGTTCTTCACGTTCCTTGCGCTGACATTCTAGTAACGTCTGACGACGACGCTCCAGTTCTGCCTGACCTTTCTCGAAGTTCTCGCGACGCTTGTCCTCAAACGTTGCCACTATAAGACAATTCAAAGTTTTTTAATAGCTGCTTCAAGATTTAAAAATGATTTTAAGATTTTAAAATGATTTTTTGTAATTCAAAATGTTTATAAATAATGCCCAACTTTAAAAATTATGGAACTAAATTAATAATAGCAATCTGACGTTATACTCAAAATAAAAGTAAAAAATTGATTCATTACATGCAGCAGCAGCCTTCATTTTCTCATCGTCTTTGGCGTCTCCACCCAAAAGATCCGGAATAGGGCTGGCGGAGGAGGAAACTTGACCACTACCTGTGGCCATCCCGGATTGAGTGAGCGATCCGCCCAGAGAGCCAGAGGTCAGACTAGAAGACCTGCTTCCAGAGCTTTTCTTTCTGAACGTCGGTGGGACGAGTTCGGCGGGAAGAGAGGCGGGCACCTTGTCCCCAGCTTTGACACGCTCGCACAGATGCAAAGCCACGCAGAATTCGTCGCAGCCCAGGCGACCATCGCCGTCCAAATCAGACAACGCCCTACAAACAAGCGGATTAGAATCAATTACTATTTTTTTCATATTAACTAATCAAGAGAGGTCCAGCAAGCTCACCATATCTGAGCCAAGACGGCCTGAGATAGTCCGGTTTGAACCAGGATGTTGCGAGCTTGAGATCCGGTTAAGAAACCGCTGCGCATGCGGTCGTGCGTGTTGAATAGCTGCGTGTATTTGAGTCTAGACTGGTATGGAATGGCCCATTCTTGCACGCTGTAGACTGTCGTCGGTGATTCGAGGCTGGTGACGGACGCTGAGCGAGACTGAGGTGATACTGGACCAACTATTCCAACGATTCCAACCCCAGCTCCAAGGACCTGAGAGCCTTTATTATTAAATAAATAAATACTAGTAAATAAATGCATCAATAAATACGTAAATAAATATTCATTTATAAATTAATAAATAAATAGACAAATAAATAAAAAAATAAACTAATGAATAAGAAATTAATAGGCCTAAATAAATCAAGACAAATACATAAATAAATCAACTAATAAATAGGCTTATGCCATTATGATTGTTTTGGATGTTCATTCGCTCAGACAACAAATGCAATGAATAATAAAAATCAACAATGAAAAAAATGTAATCACCGTTTGAGATGGTCGTCGGACCAAACTGGGAGGCTGGTGGGAAGACAGCCATCGGAGGTAATGGCACACCAACGACGCCGACCAGAGGAGTCGGCATGGAACCCGGCATGACGAGTGCCCGCAGACTGGTAGGCAAGATCTTTGGCAACTCGAAACCTTTCAGCTTCATCTGAACCAACTTCATGGCGATCGCAAATTCATTGCGATCCATTTTGCCATCAGAGTTTGTATCAGCCAGAGCCCTTAATAACCATGCCCAGAAATAAGTTGATTTTATATGTCCGTAAGGACGTACATTGTATAAGGACGCAGAATGGGTTTCATAAGTAAAATAACGAACCAAATGTGACCCAGAATCATGGGCGGAAGTTGTGATTGTAAGAAGAAGCGCTTCGCCTGTTCGCCATTAATCATTCCTTGAACTGGCTTCTGCTGAACAAACTGTTCGTCAAACTTGACTCGCTCCTCGATTGTCACCGTCCAAGGGTCCACGCCAACATTTCCGACGCCGCCACCACCCACCGTCCTCAACCCTTAGAAATGCAACCGAAATAGACCAATTATAACAAAAGCCAGAAATTGCATATTTAATATGCCTTTAATTACCCGGAATTTGGCCGGCCATTCTCCGTCTTTTTTTTGTCTTGTTACTTTTCCAATCGGGATAATTCCCCTCTCTAATCTTCAATCAGAGATGAAAGCTTCTGATCAGCATGACGGCGCAATCTATGAAAAAATATATATATTTTAATAGATTGCTTTCACATATTGGCATACGGTGCAAATATCATGCACATATAGGCCTACAAATTATTTACTCAAATGGGCGTGGGCAACTGCGAATGTGTGATTGTAGGCTTACTTTTAAATTTGTGCCATCAAATTAAACCCCGCATTAGTTATAATTAAAATGCTTTTATCGATCGTGGAATGTGTAGCATGCAGGACTGTAGGCTATGCCGTTTTAGGCTGCGGCAGGCTACTAGCCTAGGCAATGTTTATGCACGTCTACTAATGCTACTAGCCAACTGTAAATCATTATATATTAGGTGCACTTGCTAGTTTAGCTCTTGGCGCTTGTGTAAGCTAGTCTAATCAATATTAGAGCTTTTCTTTCCTACGTTATTTGGTTAGAAATTTTAAAGCCATTATTACATGAAGCCTATATTAATGAATAATAATCGGGTAAAGGTGGTGGTCGAATATTAAGTCATTTTACGCCCCTGAGTGTACCTACAATATACGTAACCCTATATGCTTGACTGCCGCTGTTTTCATTGCTTTTTCTGAGACGAATTAAACGCGCGCCTATAAAGGTCGCGAAATAAACTCAAATTAGCCACAAAGTAGGTCCAAATCTCCAACTATCTTATAAACAGCACAATTAAGTAGGCCTAGACCTATCGCAATTATACATGTATATGGTAGGCCTACATGTAGTTCTGGCTTGGTGTACGGCATAGCCTACCTAGTGCAGTGCCCAGCTCCAGACACAATTAAACAAGACCATAATTAACCTATAGGCACGGTAAGAAAGGTTTGGTAAGTATGCGTGCATTGATTAGGCCTACATTGTACGCTACATGGATTGTAATCTGATTATTTAGTTTCTCCCCGTAGCAGTGCGTCAGCTGTGGTAGGCCTAAATTAAGTTTTGTCGGCTTGGCTTAATTCGCAACCCTCAGACACGGCCATTTGAGGATTGATTGGTCCATTCCTCAGGCACGGCCGTGTGAGTATATGACCCTGCATTCCTTATGCCCGGCCTCATACATGTAGGCATAGGCCAGATAACTAATTAAGATGGGCCTTGGTTACTTAACTAGAGCCTACTGTATTTTAAGCTTTTTAACGACCAGATAGGGTGTACAAACAAATACGACATGTAGAGTTGACATCAGAGACGAAAATTACACGCCCCTTGAAAGCGTACGTTACGGTACGTACCATGCAGTTAGGCCTACATGAATTAGGCCCGAGCACTTTTGAAAAAGCTAAATTTAAAATTGAGATAGGTTCGTTGGTTTGGCGAAACGCTGAGCAATAAAGCGATGCGATATCACGGCTATTCGTTAATTAATGATTAAAATAAACTGATTTTTCTTACCGAGAAATGGTCGTATCGACGACAAAACGTCAGCGCGGCGCCGAGACGAGACGGAGAAGATGGTGATCAAAAACACGGAAAAAAACAACTCACTTCCGGCATCGATGCAAATAGCTTCCGCTATGCGGTGTTTAACCGGAAGTGGAACGAATTCCGCGGGAGAAATAAAACACTTTGAAAAAAATGTGCCAATTAATAACTAATTACTAACTACTAATTAATAACGCAATTAAGTTTTTATAACTTAATCAAAATGTCAGTTAATTCACTTCAAAGATTCTTACGTTCAACGCTAAATTTCAATTAACGCTGACATTGAAAAGATAAAAAGCCGCCATTTTGAAATAAAGAAACAATTATTTGAACAAAGACCCTTTTTGGTCATTTAACCAATTTTTTGTATAGTGTTACAGCATTTTGACATTTTCACGTGTTTTCTACGAAATTTTGATTAGTTTCGCGCGCTTTTCAAGAATTTTTCAATTTTTTAATACAATTTTCATCATTTTTTGGCAAAATGAAGGGCTTAAGCCCCTCAACTTGCTTCCCCTTTGAATACGCCACTAAATTTATCCTACTGACTATATTCCAGTACTCTAAACTACGGTACTTTATAAATTACATTAATTAACTTGCCATATCCGCGCATTAGACTCCATCAAACAATTAATTATTGGGAAACTGTTAAGTATTAACTATTAATAATTAATAAATTGCATTTAATTATAACTAAATGAATTTTATTTGTAGACAATTGGTTTTGATCAACAGTACCGGTACCGATTTATACATTTCCTTATGTCTGCATTTTGTTCTGTGCACTGGATAAGAGACCCACCTGTCGTAAGCTATAAAATCATACAATTAAAATAAGTAAAAGCATTGCTGCGTGCATGGTCGAGTCTGGAGATGTTGCAGCAACAAACGTTTGCAATTTTGCGCAATTCATGAAATGCCATTAAACATGCATGTATGTATGTATGTACTTTCATGACAATAGATTGGCAGGCAGCTGCTTCAAGGTCTCAATCAAAATTATCATCGTAGATCGTGACAAGACGCACCAGTCTGATCGGAAAGAAAATAGAAGCGAATAAACAACAACTGATGCAACACGTAGATTCATATACGACGTAAGTCTATATCGTCATGAAGCTACTGTACATAACTAACATAAGTATACGTTGTCTAAATGTATAGCTGCTGCGTCCAGCTGAACAATCGACAGGTATGTATATATACATGTACCATACATGAAAGTGTATATAACTTTCAAAATTAATAAAAAGAAATAATGATAATATATGGACGCTTATCGCCTTAAGCGTTCACACTAGAGGCCTATAGTGAAGTAGGATAAATTATGATTTATAACTTTATACAAAGGTTAAGCTAAGAATGTAAACGTATAGGATAAGGGCCAATATATAAAAAAACTTCGATAATTAACAATGGGCAAGTACAGAAATCTTAAGACTATCTGTCAGAAATCATGACTTCGCACGTCCATCAAAAATCCATAATGTATGCTAAGCACGTACCGTAGTAATGTTCCTAAATGTACAAAGGTATGGCTGTGTGAGTGTGTCGTAGCGCATATATTTCCTGCAACTAAAACATGTACATTGTATAAGAGGTGGTATTGAAGTTCTAAAGCTTTTAGTTGTGTCAAATGGAGAGTTCAAAGAGTCGACAGCTACATGTAGGCGTCACAAGTAAGCGTATACATTGTACTGTTGGGGTTTTGTGTGCGCATTCCACTGTGATTCCACGACTGACACACAAACATACCATCAGTAATACCTCACTAGCTTATTTTTAGATTCATAAAACAATTAACTACCATAGGCCTAAATATATATACAATTATACATTCCGTAAAATTAATATAAAGTAAAAGTAAAGGCACGCATACTGTACATCTAAAAAGGAACTTCCTTGAATTAATTTACACGTTAGCCTTGGTGAAGTCTAAGTGGCTGTATTGTAAATCTGTAATTACTAATTGGTTAAACGTTAATTTACAAAAGTTCAGACAGTTAGTTGAAATAAAAAG
>JAQIYI010001375.1:0-12196 GCA_034700265.1 Polyzonium germanicum
TTTGCTAAAGAGGCACTTCATGACTGTCTCTTCCTGTTCCTGTCACTTTCATCTGTCCTCTGCCAGTTATCGACTTGGTTCTCTTCTGCTCCTGTCGTCTGCTAACATCGTCTGGTTTTAAGGTAAGTCAGTATATAGGTCGTTACTCGTTACATTAAGATAAGATAAAAAAATCACAAAAATCACAAAAATTAACCTCAGTTAATGTAAGTCTGGAACTCCACCGCGCCATAGACGACAATGTAAAAGGGATGCGATCAGTAGCGACTTGTAAGTCGCTACTCGAGTCTGCTTTAGTCTTTCTCCCGCTCAAACAGTTAAAAATCAATTATATTATTTATTGAAAAATTAAATTAAAAATGAAATAAGCCTGAGCTTACAATTTATACAACAATTACAATTTAAAGGAATTGAGTTGTAACGACTATAGCATAAATTTGTGAACACAGCATTCTCACTATATATGTTTTCGCTGCACGTAATACAGTAGGCCTACGGATGGAAAATATGTAGAAACTTGAGAGGCGTAATTGTGTGTAGGTCTCATACAGTATATAATTATACACATAGGTGTAGGTCGATTAAACTAATTAAATTGAAGGATTGCTTGCAAGGCCATATTCATTGTGACGTCACCTACAAGTATATAGACTAAAGCCCACCACAGGCACCTGGTTTAACTATAAAAGACATAATTGAAATAAGCATGCCACCAAATATCCTATTTAAGTTGCCAGAATTTACTACAACCCGCCCTGTATATAAAGGCTGATGGTCTAGTAAATAAGTCAACCGATAAAAACATAAGAAACATTCCAACTATTAATTTCTCTACAGATATAACCAAGATTTTTGTTTATATTGACTGTATTGATTACCATACCAGTTTGTTGGAGACAAGTTTGTACCCCTACTCGGTAAAGTTGCTATTAATGAAAAATATGGTCAACTCATTAGAAAAACCTTTGATTCCCCATTCTATGACAGAGTTAATCGATCTCATATACAGGAAATAGAATTCGATATGAGATGGCTATGGAAATCCAATACCATTCACTACAGGAGACATTGTCATGATCACACTTAATTTTAGACAGCCCTCTGATTTATTTTAAAATTAATAAAAGGCATCTTCTGTATCAGTGCGGGTCTATTGATGGTAATTGTGAACAATTACCGTAATCAAGTGGGGTCAGGCTTACCAGTTTATATAGGATCACATGGCCAGAAGGGTCATGGCATATTCTCATCATTGTTCAGATTTGCAATGCCGATTTTAAAAAAACAGGGGTTGGAGTTGGAAGGTGGACTGACATTAAAACAGTCATTAAAATGAAGGGACCTACACTGCCAGGGCAGTTTATTAATTCAATGAGTGGTAGTGGAACTCATTCAATAAAACGTATTAAAAGAAGTAAACAGACAACTAAGGTCAAACGTTGACTGACTTCTAAGAGGAAATCAGCTAAAGTTAAGCGGAGAAACAACTTACCAATAGAACATAAACCACGCTGTAATCAGGCAAGAGCCTTCTTTTCATAATGTCTGCAGGGTATCTTACACATCATAAATCAGCTGAGGGTTTAAAATCTGAACTGGATTTGTTCACAGTACCTTACACCCACACTAGTATAATATCTAATACTGTCACTGAATGTTGACCCATTAACAGTATTGAAGATCAAAAAACAATTGAATTTCATATAATTAGAAATGGAGAAGAGTATATTGATCTGTCTGACATTCCTAAATATTAAGGCACCAATTATAAAATCTGATAACACTCACATGGATGAAAAATCAGGATTTAGTCCTGTGAATGGCTTACTGCAATTTCTCTTCAGTGAGGCTACTGTCAAGCTTGATAATGAATTATATCAGCAAGTGACCAGGATTATCCATATAAAGCATACTTTGGAACCCTCCTTCAAATGAAAATATTAGTGGTTAAGATACATGTATTTGCCTCTTGAAATGTTTTATAAAGATACTAAAGCAACAGCAATTGATGGGACCACTGCAGAGAAACATGAGGGATATAAAACGGCATACTCAATGTAAATCAAGCAAGTCTATGGACATGATAGGCAGACTAGATTGTGAAATGTTTCACCAAATGGAACTATTACCCCCCCCCCCCCACACACACACACACACTAGTCTTATTATATATCTCGTTCGAAAAATGAGAAGTTTTGTCTGTTACAGCCAGGATGATGATAAGACTAAATATAAAATAGAACTACTGACTGCAAGCCTTTATGCGAGAAAGGTGCGGGTTAACCCTAGTATCTTAACAGCACATATGAACAACTGGTTGAATACATCATTTAAATAACCACTGTATAGAGTAGACTACAGTCTACTATAGTCTACTATAGTCTATGGGATTCATGTGATGTGTATTTAAATAATGTGCATGATGGTCAATTGCCCTCTTTTGTGGTAAATGCTCTTGTAGACAGTGATGGTAGGGCAGGTAATGTAAACAAAAATCCATTCGACTTCCTTCATAAAGGTTTGACATTTTTAGACCTACAAATAGACAGCACATCAATACCTGGAGTACCTTTTCAGCCTAACTTTGCTAAATCAAAGTTTTCTATACTAAATCAATAACTATTCCTAGCAACTAGTAAATACTTTGAAAGTTCAGGGTCAATCACTTTTTGCCTATGACAACTAGCGATCAAAGTGCTCTTACAGATGGTCATTTTAAACTAGGAAGAAATGGTACTATGAGAGTTACAATGAAGTTTCAAGCTGCTCTTGATCAGACTATAAATGTTATTTACAGCATTTTATAGAACATTATTGAAATACTATCAAGGAAATGTTATTTGTGACTTTTAGAAAAAATAATGAATACTTTTCAATTGGAACAACTCCTATTTAACCACCACAGTACACGTAGTAAGTTTGCAGGTGTATTTGCTAGTGACAAACTTCCAATCAGACATCAAAAGTCATTTTATATAATAAATTTTTATAAGAGATGAACCCAGATCTCATTGGGTGCCTATTTATTTCTTACTGATGGAAGTGCTGAATATTTTGATAGGTTTGGTGGTTGATAGGTGTGGTTCCACCACAGCCATAATTATATCTCTAATAATATATGCTTTCAGTCCAAAAGAACTAATGCATGCAGACATTCTTGTGGTTTAGATTATAACGAGAAGTAGATGACTATTACTTGGGAGAATCATAGATATGCTTTCAATTTGCGACGGCAATACTCTGGTCTATAAATGGCTGCATAAGATGTTTAAAACGTATATTCCATTCTTAAAGTGTGTAATTAACAATTGTAATATGATTTAAATAATCAATATGAAATAAATGTATGCAACCAGCATAATTCATTAGTTTTGTTTCCTTTTTTAAATTAGTATCATAAAAACGGTTACATTAAAAAATACATAAATCACTTAAAAAAACGATATATGTATTTCAAATATAAGAATTATGGTTTTTATGGAATAGTGACTGAGCCCGATTTTATTTACCTAAACACTGTAAACATAAGCAATTTTTATTAACAACAGTTTGTTTATCAGTGAGTTTCATTGGCTCAATTGGAAGTGCTGAAAGTAATTATTTTGCTTGCATTGGAGTTTTAAAACTAAATCCCTAGCAGCGTTATCAGATCTAATACATTCATGTGCCACAACATTTCTCTTATAATCTACTATTAAATATGAATATGAACATACCTTGTTTGTCTCATACTCTGGTATAGCATTGTGCATTATGAATAAGCAAACTGGATGGACTTTACTAAAATTCTCTCAAAATATGTAACAAATGGGCATTTCAAGGTCTTTTGAAAATCAGTAAATTTAAGAAATTTGTTTTTTATCTATGGGAAGAACACCATTTGCTCTTATGTTTTCTATGCATTGAAACATGGATTTTAAAAGCATCTTGGGTTGTAAAACCACTCATGCAGTGATAACAGAAAATTGTTTTGTTAGTGTGTCTTTGAGCCTAACAGCCTAGACATGCTTTTGATTGAAAGTAGTGTTTATCATGGTAAAGCAGATTTATCCCAGCACTATTTTAATTAATTTGGCTTTTACAATAATTATAGAATTCTACATAAACTAATCATGGCCCATGGACAACTGGACAAGTACGTGTCAGTCTGTGACCTCCACCTTCTTCTACGGGATCTTGTTAAAACATGACCATGGAGCTCTCAAACTATAGAATGAGATAGTCAATATTTTCATCCCCTTAGTGGTCTCAACAGGATGTTAGGCCATGGGAAACAATAAGACAAAAGAAGCAATCCAAGCCTAAGCCTAAATGTAACCCAGGCCCATGGATATTATTGTCAATGGATTTCAATGGTGTACCAGATTAGCACTCTAAATTAAATTTAAATTTTTAACGTGTTCATGAGTGGTCTCAACAGGATGTTAGGCCATGTGACCTCCACCTTCTTCTACGGGATCTTGTTGAAACATGGCCATGGAACTCTCAAACTATGCAAGTGGACTATTATGACTATGGGAACCCCAACAACCTCTGTTTTAAAAGTATGCTGGGCTATCTTGAGGCAGAGCATATGGAAAAGGACGTGAGTTACACGTCCAATTGGAAAACAAATAACATCGAGGTAAATTCAATCCTAGAAATACCTTACAATAGTATTTGAAGGAGAAGATGGAGAATCTTGCACTGGGAACTGGCATAGTAGTGATTGTTGATCATTTGTGGACTCTGCTGGATTGTGGTTCCAGGCATAGGGTCTGTTGTTCCTTTAGGGTGGTAATCCTTTAGTAAATTAATTAATTCTTTAATTAATTTTCATATTTGTACAAATTAGAAAATGCTTCAGCATCTAAAGGATAAGAAGGACGTTGGATTTTTTACTTCAGTTGCTGGATTGATGAACTCGTGCAGGTGCTGTGAAAACTTCCATTAGGCGTACTGTTTTTAATTTGTTTTAAGTTGTTTCAATTGTTTTTTTCCTTACGGGCAGTGTCCTGGATTTGGATGCCTTCGAGAGGAACATGAAAGCTGAGGGATTAGGTGTTGGTTCTGAAGGAGCTGCCGGCGAAAAGAACATGCACGATTCTGACTTTACTTGTACCATGTTCCGACTACTTCAATTGCTATGCGAAGGCCACAACTTGGGTGCTTACCATATCTACATAACTTTTATTTTTAAGTTTTCCGACTTGTATGGTTTTGTCTTACGTTCTAATTTTGTTATACAGAATTTCAGAACTATCTTAGAACTCAAGCTGGTAACACTACAACTGTAAACGTTGTGATTTGTACTGTGGACTATCTGCTCAGGCTTCAGGTCATATATACGAACTATTTGTTTTTATATTTTTATTTCGTGGAATTTTTAGTTTATTACTAATATAATTATTCTTAATTATTTTATTTAGGAATCGATCATGGATTTCTATTGGCATTATTCGAGCAAGGACGTTATTGACCAATCGGTAAGTTTAGGTTTTTTTTATTTCGCATCTTTTGAATTACTAGCTTTTTGTATTAGCAATATTTGCAATTAATTTATTTTGCATTTCAGGGCAAAACAAACTTTTTGAAGGCAATCGATGTTGCCAAGCAGGTGTTCAACACACTAACAGAATTTATTCAGGTAGAACTACCACTAAAAACTATAATTCTAATTTATTTTAGTGTTTACTTTTATTGTCATTTTAATAAGTCCTAATTAAATATCTAGGGTCCTTGTCCACTAAATCAGCAGGCATTAGCACACAGTCGACTCTGGGATGCTGTCACAGGCTCTTTGTTCTTGTTTGCCCACATGCAAGACAAACTTTCTAAAGTAAAAGCGCACTTTTTAGTTTTAGGGCTTTTAACACTAGCCGCAAATTTCTAGTCTAGACTGTAGTTAAGCGAAACCAGAGAATTCCACGAGACTTAAATTACTCAATTTCGTTTAATGTCAAAAGCATTCAAGCCAAGTGGACCTTTTGAAAGAACTTCTTAATTTGCAAAAGGAAATGGTCATCATGATGCTGTCTATGCTGGAAGGTAATTTACGATCTTTAAACTCATTTAACTAATTGGACCCTGGTGGAAAAACAGTAGGAATATAGACTAGTAGAAAACATTAGGATTGTTCTAATGTTTATTGGAACGCTATAACATACCCCTGCAGATATGAATTATAAGGTGATAACAAAATCACTAACCCTTTAATGTAGCACCATCACCTCAAACTGCATGTTTGCTTAAAAAGTTAAAATCTGAATTCTAAATGACCGTTTCCTTTGACCATCTCAAACATTAGACAATGCCACATCTTTATGACATCAGTTTTGAAAAAGACGCCATAGACCAATTACATGCCAGGCCATTAGGATCGTTCTAACCTTTGGATCCAAGCCTTTAGGATCGGTCGAACCGTAGAAAACATTAGAAACATTGCTATGATCCAACTGCGCCAGTTCAAAACAGTTGGACAATCCTACTGTTTTCTATGGAGTTTTCCACCAGGGTCGACAAGTCGTTTGATCTTTATAAATTTAATCAATTAAAGGAAACGTCATGAATGGTACCATTGGAAAACAGATGGTGGATACCCTTGTGGAATCCTCTTCAAATGTTGAGGTAATTGTCTCATAAGTTCATAACAGTAAAAAAACTTATGCAATTTTACGTCTGATATTAATTACAATTTTAATTACAGTTAATATTGAAATTCTTCGACATGTTTCTGAAACTGAAGGATCTTACTTCCTCTCCGAGTTTTCAGGTGCGAAAACCTCAAATAACTTTAATCCAATTTTTAAAAAAAATGTGCCGGTACGCTTGCACGTTAGTGATTGAATAAGGTGAAACTTATTTTCTTTTAAACTCTGCGAAGGAAATGGATGAAAAGAAAGACGGCTGGATAACGCCGAGAGATTTCCAAAAAGCTATGGAACAGCAGAAGACTTACACTGCGTAGGTTTAAATTATAAGTCATATTTAAAGAAAATAAAAGCATTTTAATTAATTCTCATTGTTTATTATTTTGTTAAATTGATTAGCGAAGAGATTAAATATTTGATTGACTGTTGCGACACGAACCACGACGACAAAATCGACTATATCGAATTCACTGAACGATATCACAATCCAGCAAAGGACATCGGTTCGTTAATTAGAGTAGATTATTTGAGTCAATTAAATTACCGGGTAATTTAAATACCGGTACTCGTAGCTTTAAGACTAGAGCTTTGTCAAATAATGATTCGTTTGAACGCAATTCTCTGTGCAGGGTTTAATTTGGCGGTACTTTTGACGAATCTATCGGAACATATGCCCAACGATCCAAGGTTTGCGGATATAGAACAAGTGTATATGTATTATATTTCTGGATATTTACTTTTTCCAATCAAATAAGTTGAAGTTAATTTATTAAGTTTATTAAATGAGAATCACTTAAATGGTTTAAATTAATTAATTTATTCCAATTTGATAAATACCGTTAAAGCCTACATTAATTCAGCTTTATTTTTATGACTTATATTGTTGCTTCTTTATCAGATTATCCAGGTTTCTTGAAACGGCTGGAAGCGTGCTCCACTACTTTGAGCCCTTTTTAGGACGGATTGAAATAATGGGTAGGGCTATAAACACTTTTAAAAACTTTAAATCTAATTTGATTTACATGTATAAATTTTTTTTATTTCTTATTAATTTACAGGTGGAAGTAAGAGAATTGAAAGGGTTTATTTCGAAATCAAAGAATCCAATATAGAACAATGGGAGAAGCCTCAAATTAAGGTTTTAAATAGCGATTATTCCTCGTTAATGTAATCAATTAATTAATTAATTAATATGAAAATAATTGTTTGGCAGGAATCGAAACGGGCGTTTTTCTACAGCATTGTGACCGAAGGTGGCGACAAAGAAAAACTGGAGGCGTTTATCAATTTCTGCGAAGACGCCATATTTGAGGTTGGCAATGTTTTGCGGTTATAAGGAGTGGGAATGTGCACGTAGGGTTAATTAGTAATACAAAGCACAGGCTTTCTGCTCAACTAACGTTTAACGAATTCGTTGATAGATGCAACACGCGAGCAGCATATCCCAAGAGGAGGAGGAGGGCATCACGGCTACGAGGGCAGCTCATTACAAATACCAGATTAACGAAGAGGAGAAAACGTATGTTAATCTATTTATAATCTCAATTGCTTTAAATGGACCCTTATTTTTCCTGTTGCGTGAGCAGGTCGCCTTTAGAGCCAATCAAGCAAGGTCTGAGGTTAGCCAAGGAGGGCACTATCACAATTTTGTCAAACTTTACGCCTACGAACGTCAAGAAGAAGTATGGTGAGCTTAAGCAGCTCACATTTCTGGAACTTTTCGTCGGGTTTTTCAAGTTGATGTTCTACACATTTTTCTACGGTAGTTGGACAGGCTACTTTGTTGTCAGGTAAGCCAGTGATTGATTGATTATCAGTTTATCATTTATCAATTTATGAGTACGGTAACGAATTTTTTTAATTATCTCATTTTTAACTCAGTAATTATTTCAATAAGTTAATTAATTAATTGTACATTGTATACCATAAATTAAATTAATCCAAGATAATCAAAAATAATCAATTCTAATTTGAATTCAATTTAAAATGAATTCTTAATAAATTAAATACAAGATAAAGTAAGCCCAATTAAATAAACTCTTTTTCCCTTGTAGGACAATGTTGCGCTTTATCATGCTTCTAATGGGTGGCCAATATGTGGACAAAATAAACGAAAAAGAGTTACTGAAAGGCGCACTGGTGCCCTTTGGAGTGGGCGGCCGCCAGCAGATGTTGCCCATCGACATGGGCACTCGTGCCAGGACGGGCTCGGAGTTGGCTTTGCTTAACGAAATGGACGCCAACGGACCGAGCATGCAAGTTTTTGGCATCGACATTCTCAAAGATGAGGACGGTGGAGAGATCAGATATCACATGGAGCCTCATCAGTCGCCTACTGACGGGAGTCCGCAGTCCAGTCTCGATGAAACCGGAAGTGATCATTTGAGCGAGGAAGAGGCCATTGGTGGATCAATCAGCCCGACTAAGATTAACTTAGCCAACGGAGAGTTGCCAGACGGTTCAATTCCATTACCTCGGGTAAGTTAGAAACCTGTAACTTGGTCGTATGTAGGGGCGTATTTTGATAATTATTTGAATGAACTGGCGGGCTCATGGCTCTTCAGTATCCCTTTCATTTGTTTCACATGTTCGATGGCGGCACGGGTTTTCATTCCTTTTTTAACTTTGGTTTCAGACTGCCTCGCTGGACTCAGTTTCTGATGGAACCAACAAAGAGTTTTCTCCACCTCCGGTGTCCACGTCCGAACTACCGAGGTAAAAATAAAATTCGTTTTTAAAAATCAAAATGAGGTTTTAAAAAACGAAACTGCTCGTTGCTTTTAAACTTTTTCAATGTACGCTCGTATAATTTGAGTACCGGTATCGGTAGTTTTGTGTCTTGCACTACTTGATCTTTTGCTTTCTGGTTCCTGATATGATATGCATTTCCTTTGATATTCAGTCCCATATCAGATGAGTTAAGGAAACAACAGATGGTGGCCGAGGCCAAGGCTTCGATGGATCGCCGACAACTTCTTCCGCCCATCATTGAAGAACCACCGAAGCCTGCTGGTGAAGCTCCACCGTTGCCACACATCGACTTCTCGGAGTATGGCAAGAAATTTGTGGTTTGTACAAAGTAACACTGGCGGTTTTGGAATATAAAGTTGAACTATGTCATTATAGTATTGATATAAATTGAATATTGAATGCAATTTTTTTTCAAAGAGTTTCTTGGCTCGAAACTTTTACACCTTAAAATACGTCGCTCTCGTCATGGCTTTCTGTATTAACGTCATATTGCTTTTCTACAAGGTACGTCATTGTTGCAAACGCTCTTTCTGGTTTCTTGTCAGGATAAATAATGGTTAATTATATCCAGGTAACGAGGGTTGAGGGAATCGGCGGCGATGAAGCTAACGGTGGCGACGAGTTGATCGACAGTGGCGATACTGCGGAATCGACGTTAAATTCGACGGTAGAGGCCGACGACGAGGGTGTAGGCAACGGCGACGGAGGTGACGATGAAGTAGATTTTGACGAGTGGATCACGATGGAAGAGCGGGTCTTCTACTTGGAACCGATGATCCGCATTCTTGCCCTCTTGCACTCGTTGGTTTCATTCTCCATGCTCATAGCTTATTATAACCTAAAGGTGAATTGACACTCAATAATTTTGGTTATAATGTTAAATAAATGCGAAATATCACGTGGCCTTTTTTCACTGCAGGTTCCTCTGGCAATTTTTAAACGCGAAAAGGAAATAGCGCGAAAATTGGAGTTTGACGGATTGTTCATCGTGGAACAACCGGCAGAGGACGACATCCGCAGCCACTGGGACAAACTCGTGATAAGTGCTAGGTACATCATTCAAGCTAAATTCAGTCCTTTAACTAATTCGTTGAAAGTTATGATCACACATTCACACTGGAACTTATGACTTTGTAGATCGTTTCCAGTTAATTACTGGGATAAGTTTGTCAAGAAGAAGGTATTTACCATTTTTTTGTGCTACAGAGTGTATTTGATTATCAAGGTTTTGGTTTAAGATATTTTAAATTTCTCTTTCGAATTTCTTCAACTTTTCGTATCAAAGGTGAGGCAGAAGTACAGTGAAACGTACGACTTCGACGCCATCAGCAATCTTCTTGGAATGGAGAAAAGTGGCTCGTTCAGTTTCACCAAAGAAGAAACCACCGGTGGAATAATCAGCTTGTGAATTTTTTTTATTAAATTTTGAAATATAAAAAAAAAATATATTCTAAAGATATACGCTCGTATGCATCTAAAAATCAGTGTGCTTTTAATTAATTTTGCTTTGCATTTCTTTTAAAAGTTTGACTGGAATAGACTGGAAATATCAGATCTGGAAAGCCGGTGTCACCTTCACTGACAACGTAGGTGGTCCGTTATTTTCAATATAAGAAAATGAATTCTTAATTTAAAAAAAAAATTAATCTACATTTGAATTCATTCCATTTTAACTTCTCTTTTAGTCTTTCTTGTACAGTCTGTTGTACTTCACGTTTTCTGCTCTCGGAAACTTCAACTATTTCTTTTTCGCTGCCCATCTTTTGGACGTTGCCGTCGGCTTCAAGACGCTCAAGACAATCCTTCAGTCGGTCACTCACAATGGCAAACAGGTTTGCATGAAAACTTTAAACTCAGGTTTTTAAAATGGCATACTAAATCTTACTGAGTTTTTTGTTGCTGTTTTGTTAGCTTGTTTTGACAGTGTTGTTGCTGACCATCATCGTGTACATTTACACCGTAATTGCGTTCAATTTCTTCAGAAAATTCTATATTCAAGAGGAAGAGGAAAATATAGATAAAAAATGTCACGACATGTTAACGGTAATTAAACTTTTCCAGCGTAAGAATTGTTATATTTTAAATTGCTGGTATCGAAAAGTATAATTATGTTACCGGTATGTAAAAAAATAATTATTTTTACCCGTTGCTTACAGTGTTTCGTCTTTCATCTGTATAAAGGCGTAAGAGCCGGAGGCGGTATTGGTAAGTTTTTTGATCGATGTTTTAGCACATTGTCAGTACCGGTACTTTTGTAGGCGCATATGATGAAAATGATAACGTGAATATTCAGACATTTCTTATTTATTATTCATAAATTACTTTTGCAATGATTTAAGGTGATGAGATTGAGCCTCCTGACGGTGACGACTACGAAGTCTATCGCATTATTTTCGACGTTACGTTTTTCTTCTTCATTATTATCATCCTATTGGCTATCATTCAGGGTGAGATGACTTTTTTGTAGAAATATTTAATAACTACAAATATTTATTTCTATTTGACTTCTTAATAAATAAATGTTTTAAGGTTTAATCATTGACGCTTTTGGTGAGCTGAGAGATCAGCTTGAAAGCGTGAAAGAGGACATGGAGGTGAGGTTCGAATACAAAAAGTATTCTAGTTTTATTGTTGTATTCAAACCTATTTCAAATGTTGTTCAGTCAATTGTTAACCATTTCAAGGTGGACAGTCACTGAAAGCATTTCACAGGCTTAATTATTTTGCGCGCTCATGACGAAACGTGCTTTTCTATCGTTAAAATCCAGAGCAACTGCTTTATCTGTGGTATGGGAAAGGAATATTTCGACAAAGTT